>JAFEMH010005752.1:0-150634 GCA_022495995.1 Adenophora triphylla var. japonica
GTTTTGAGTGCCGAGGTCATCGGGAGGCTGCGTTGATGAGTACTGCGGTGTTTCCGTGTGTTTGAGAAAGGGTGATCCAGTTGGGGTACTTACGAAGCCCCTCGGCAACGACGTCACTTATGAAAGAAATTGGGGTCGCGGAAGATAAGATAAGGGTCTGTCTGGATCGCGTCTTTGGGAGATAAAGTGGCCAGGTGGAGGTCGGTGTGAGGACGTGGTGGTGTCCTATTGTGTGACCGCATAGGTCGGTAAAGTGGACCACTGTGATAGGATTCCTACGTATCCACTGGCGGGAATCAAGCACAGTCGTAGTTCGGGTGTGGGGTGAGTGTTTTGTGAATGCGGGCGTGGTGGTGCCACGAAGTGTCGTGTGGCCGCCGAGGTCGGTGGTGAGGGACGTGGTGGTGTCTGGGTGACCGCATGGGTCGATGGGTGGACCACTGTGATAGGATTCCTACGTATCCTGGCGGGAATCAAGCACAGTCGTAGTTCAGAGGTCGTGAATTTGTGAGTGTATGTGGGCGTGGTGGTGCCCTGAAGTGTTGTGTGACCGCCGAGGTCAGTTGTGACGACGTGGTGGTGTCCTAAGATGTGGTGACCGCCGAGGTCAATTGTGAGGACGTGGTGGTGTCACGGGATGGAAATTTTACGATTTTCCTAATCGGGTGGTTTAAGGCCTTAGGGCCGGAGATAGTGATTTGGGAGGTTTATACGGTCTTCGGACCGAGTGGTTTAAAGCCTTACGGGTGGGGATAGCGTGAGGACTTGAATCGTCTTCTGAATGTGGTTGGTGCCACGCGTGAGGACTTTGAATCGTCTTCTGGCGGCGGTTGGTGCCACGCTGGAGGACTTTGAATCGTCTTACGGCGGCGGTTGGTGCCGCGCGGGAGGACTTTGAATCGTCTTACGGCGGCGGTTGGTGCCACGCAGGAGGACTTTGAATCGTCTTACGCGGCGGTTGGTGCCACGCGGGAGGACTTTGAATCGTCTTCTGGCGGCGGTTGGTGCCACGCGGGAGGACTTTGAATCGTCTTACGCGGCGGTTGGTGCCACGCGGGAGGACTTTGAATCGTCTTGCGCGGTTGTGGAGGACTTTGAATGGCTTACAGCGGCGGTTGAGCTTGAGAGGTTTAGATGTCTCGTGCTTTGTGCCGGGAGGAGAAGGTTGGACTTACGATGGCCGGTGTTCATCCGTTGGGAATTTATTGTGGCCTTGTAGGGGCTTGCAAGGATTCCACTTTTTGACTTCTTTGGGGAAGGAGCTCGGGCTTACTTTGATGGCCGGTGATTGCTTCAACATTTGGCATTTTGGAGGCGTTTCGTGCCTTGGGATTTGTATTCGGAGGTGTTGGCTCCTTCTTACGCTTGTTTTGCCGTTGAGTGGGCAAAGTTCGGGCTTACATTGACGGCCCGGTCTTTGAGGATATAGTAGTCTTGTATGACTTCCCTTTGACTTGTTAGGGGAGGAGCTCGGGCTTACTTTGATGGCCGGTGCTTGAGTTGCCGTTGAAGTAGGCTAGGTTCGAGCTTACAGTGTCTTCGGACTGCTTGGGTGCTTGGGGTGCGTGACCTTGTAGGAGCGCTGTGCCGAGAAGATGACTTCGGACCTCTTTGAGGCCGATGTTGGCTCCTTCTTAGATTGCCGTTGAGCGTTTTGGGCGTCTTGTGCCTTGATATTCGTCTTTGGGAGGTGTTGGCTCCTTCTTGAATTGCCGTTGAAGTGGGCGAGACCGGTCTTACATTGACGGCCGGTGGTTGAATTGCCGTTAGGTAGTGGCGAGACCGGTCTTACATTGGCGGCCGGTGGTTGAATTCCCGTTAAGTGAAGTGGCGAGCGGCTTCTTGACGGCGGTGCTGAGGTGGTTTGAATTGCCGTTAGGTGGCGAGACCGGTCTTACATTGACGGCCGGTGGTTGAATTGCCGTTAGGTAGAGCGAGGTTCGGGCTTACGTTGTGGCCGGTGGTTAGTTGCCGTTGAAGTGGGCGAGATTCGGCTTACATTGTGGCGTAGGTGGTTGAATTGCCGTTGGAGTGGCGAGCTCGGTGCTACATGGCGGTTGTTGAATTACCGTTGAAGTGGCGAGAAGTCAGAGCTTACATTGACTGGCCAGGTGGTTGAATTGCCGTTGGAGTGGCGAGACCGGTCTTACATTGACGGCCGTGGTTGGATGCCGTTGAAGTGGGCGAAGCTCGGGCTTACGGCATTGCCCGGTGGTTGAATTGCCGTTGGAGTGAGGCGAGACGCGGTGCGTGACGGCCGGTGGTTGAATTTCACGTATGTCCGTAGGGGACGGAGTCGAGCGGAGGGTGTATGCACCGTTTACGGCGAGCTCTGCTTTGCATCTGAGTGGATCCCGATAGATCGGTGAGTGTCTTGACTCTTTTCCATCTTGGCATCTTTTACGTATTTTTCTCTTTTTGTTGTTGAGTATAAGCTGTATTCTTGAGCGTTTCCTTGGCTGCTTGCTTGTGCGGAGTCACGGGGAGAGCCTATGATATCTTGGCTTCGCCATAGATTATGTGGCGATGAGGTCGTTCTGCGAAGAAGATGGCGTCGAAGATGTCTTGTCGGTCTTCCCGACGCGTCTTGCCAGCGTACCGGCTTTATGCCTTCGAGGCATTCAGAGCGTTCCTCCACCGAGAGCCGAGCCGGAGCCGCGGCGGGAGGGACCTTCGAGGCGGCATAGCATGGATGCGGGGCGTCTTCGGGAGCTCGAGGCGGCGGCCACTTTTACCGATTCTTCCCTCCTCGGGACGCGCGGGGTGAGGGATCCTCGAGCCTTCTTTCTTTGATCCTTTCGCCGGATTTGATCCTTCGGATTACTTTGAGTGGCGGCCTCGGCGAGGCTCGGTACTACGATGACGAGGGCGTGACGGGCGAGTTCACAGGATGCCCGAGCTTCTCTCTGGAGGACCTTGGCGAGGATGATGATGCTTTGAGGAGTCGATTAGTATTCATTTGCTTTCCCTCTTTTCATATCTTCTCTCCTCTTTTTTTTTGTTTAGCAAGCAGAGACATTTGATGTACTGTAATAAAACACTCGTATTTGCACGGCAAACGGCATTTTATTTTAAGATGTAATGTCATTTTTGGGATTCACGGGAATTGTCCTAGAAATTGTTGCTAGTATTATTTTTATTTTGTGCATGCCACGTGAGGCGAGAGTGCGTTTGTGGGTAGTGTATGTTCACGGGAATGGCTTTGGCCGGTGTTTGGGCGATTTGGAGCAAGGTCTGCGAGGACAGTGGTTGTTATCTTGTTCTTTGAGGAAATGGGTTGTTTGCAAGGAGGTCCGTACGGACATACTTAGCATGCAAAGAGGTCCGTACGGACCAACCTTGCTTTTGGGAAGGAGATAAATGCTTTCCGATGTCTGCAGTTCTTCCTCATTTCCCCATTTGCGGCCATTTTGAGCTTTCTTCCCCATTTTCTCTAGGAACCTCCATTTTTGCCATGGATTCTTCGTACGTCCTAGAATTTTGCCGAGGCTTTCGCGGGAGAGGCAAGCACACTTCCTTGAGCGGTTGAAAACGTGGATGCGGCGCCGTATGAGGCATCGAGAGACGGGCTTTCGAGGTAAGGTTTCGTCTTTGCTCGATTTGGTCTTTTAAGGAGTTGGTTCTGATTGGGATTTGTTGCGGGCTGCCGCGAAGTTACAGGATGTTAGGAGGCATGTGTATTGTTTCTCCTACAATGAAATGGTGCCCACTTTTGAGGATTTTCGGGCTTTGATTGGAGGACCGGAGGTGGAGGCCATCTCGCTTCCTTTGATTGGTGGTCTTTGCGGTGAGCGTGAAGCTTGCGAGGCTTTCTTCGTACTTCGTTGGAAGAAGTGCGGGGCATGATCCTTGATTCGGGTCATATTGACATTTACGAGTTGCCGGAGCGGTTCATGGTTGATGATGAGAGTGATGTCTCTTGGGACGCATTTGCCTTGTGCGTGATGGCGACAGCTTTTCACAGTCGGCTCCACTTGGCATTTGCGATGGCGCTTTGCTAGATGTGGTAGGGCCTTTGCGGGTGGAGAGGATATTGTCCCGTTGGTCTTTGGGGAGACTCTTCATGGTATCGGCCGTCGCGGCGGGGATCGTTTCATGAGAGGAAGCCCGCTTTGCTCACCTTGTGGCTGCGAGAGAGACTTCGAGGCCATGCCAGAGGCTCAGAAGCGTCGTTTAGCCGTGGTCATTTGCTCGGCGACCTCTTGTGTTGGATATGGATCGATCCGCTGGGAGAGATGGATGGCACGGCTTGGTACGCATCGAGATCCCATTTGGTGGGTTCCTTTGGAGGATTGAGACTAGGAGGATCTTGCGGGAAGGGTCCTACGTTGTCGAGTTCCGAGGTTTGTCTTGGTCCTCCTTCTATATTCCGTCGCTTGTTTCCGGCGGTTTGGGATGAAGCGGGAGCCTTTGTTGAGGGTGGGATGACCTTGCTGCTGCGGAGGTAGTTCCTCTTTGTATGGCGGCTTCGGGTGCCTTCTTGTATTTTACGAGGGTATGGAAGTATTCCGCTTTCCCTCTGTGGTACTCCTTAGACGTCGGGGAGTGTCGTATTGACGACTCGGTACGGCTGGTATGAGCGGCGTGTTGGGCGATCCCAAGTGGTCTTGGAGAGCGGGCGTGTAGCGATTACAGGACCGGTTGCCGTAGTAGCTATTGCCTTAGGAGTGCCGAAGCACAGTCGACCCTTTGGATGTGACGGGAGACACTTTGTTTGACTACGAGACTAGAGTTGACCGGCGACGGGGAGAGGTCCTCTTTGCGGACTCGCGGGGAGGAGATCCGAGCCGAAGCACGGGCGAATGAAGCCACGAGAGCTGCTTGGATTGTTTGACTCTACGGGGAGGACCCCGGATCTCGGAGCGAGAGACGCGAGTTGGTTCACGTGGAGCGAAAGAAGACTCGCGGGGACGAGGGAAGAAAGGAAAGAATGGCGAGGGGACAAGCGCGAGATGGCGCGGAATGACCTCTAGGTATCCATTCATTGCATTTGCAAACACATTATTTGTTAAATGTATTAAAATTTGTCTTTTAGCATGTTGTGAACTTGAGAGTAGACCGTGCTTGAACTCATCAAGAAATGTTGTAACCGTTAGTGATTTGTGATTTACTTTTAAAGCTTTGTCGAGACGCAAGATCTCTTGTTTGCCTTTGTTTCTTTTGTGCACTTTGTCGGCGTCCATCTTTGGACTTTTACATTGCATTTGCGGGTGAAGCGATGCAGGCCATGACGGCAATCCCCTTTGCTTAGGCTTTGTGCTTGGTGAGAGGTTGAATGCTCCCTTGACAAGTCGTTTTGACGGTCTTTTCGTAGCTTCCTTGCCTCTTGTTGGCGTCGGGCTCTTGACCTCTTTTTGCGGCTTACGCTTGAGCTTCTTTTTTTTTTTTTTTTTTTGTGAGCCCTTGCTCGAGCTCTCTTTTTTTTTTTTTTTTTTTTGTGAGCCCTTGCTCGAGCTCTCTTTTTTTTTTTTTTTGAAGCGCGTGAGGGCGAAGACAAGCCCTGGCTTGGAAGCGGACATGAGTCGGTCGTTTGATCTTTGAGTGACCCTCGGATGTCCTTTGATGTTGCCGCCGTCGTTTGACTTGGTCAAGGTATTTGTTGGGCGTGTTCTTGAAAAGTGCGTAGCTTGATGGAGGTCTTGATTGACATTCAAACTTTTGACTTTTTGTGTATTTTTAGACCGGACCAATTAAGGTTGCCTACGTTCCCCAGGACTAGAGGGCTCAGTGCACGTAGTTCGACACTACATGGAGTGCCAAGAGATGCACGGTTGTTCTTCTTTAGGCGAAGTATCTGCGAAGTTTGCTTCCGTTATTTGGATTCATGAAGGGATTGCCGTCTAGGTGCATCGGCTTCATGGCGCCTCGGAGAAGATCTTTTGAACCACGAAAGGGCCGATCCATGTGGGTTCCCATTTTCCCGATGGGTTGGTTCGAGTGGGAGGCTTTTCTTTGAGTACAAGGTCGCCTTCCACGATGTCTCGGGATTTGACTTTCTTGTCGAAAGCTCTAGCCATCTGCTTTGATAGGCTCGGACGTGTTCCATGGCCTTTAGTCGTCGCTCGTCTAGCGAGCCAATTCGTCGTGTCGGCTTCGGAGCCATTCAACTTCGTTGATGTCATTTTCAGCGGCACTCGGAGTGAGGGAATTTCCGGCTCGATGGGAAGGGCGCTTCCATCCGTATGTCGGGGCAAATGGGGTTTCTCCCGTGGGTATTACGGCCCGATGTGCGGTAGCCCCAAAGTGCAAGGTGCGGCTTCTCGGGCCAATCTCGTCCTCGGGTGGTCATTTTCGGATGATCCGTTCGAGGGTTTTGTTTCTTTGCTTCCACGGCGCCGTTTGTTTGTGGCCGGTAGGGAGAAGATTTGTGGCGTGTGATCTTGAATTCGGCCCGGCGATGCAGCCGAATTCCCCTCGAAGTGTGAACCATTGTACGATATGACCTCATTTGGGATGCCGTATCGGCGAGATGATGTTTTCCTTGAGGAAATGCGCGACCTTCTTGGAGGTGAGTACCTTGTAGGACTTGGCTTCGACCCATTTGGTGAAGTAGTCGATGGCTACTAAGATGAACTCGTGACCGTTCTTTGCTGGCGGAGCGATTTTCCCGATGACGTCAATTCCCCAGTGGCAAATGGCGAGGTGTAGTCATGCGGTAGAGATCGTGGGGCGGCGGATGATTGAGGTTGGAGAACCGTTGGCACTTGTCGCGGCTTCGGACAAAGTGGATGCAATGCGCCTCCATGGAGATCCGGTAGTAGCCCATCCGAGAATGATTTGCATCGGGGCTGCGGCGTTCGTGTGGGGACCGCAAGCCCCATTGTGGACTTCGTTCATGAACTTGTTTGCTTCTTCTTGGGCGTGCGGCGTAGGAGTGGCCCGTGGTAGCGTTTCTTGTATAGCATGTCCCCGAGGATGACGAAGTGAGAGGCGGCGTTTTAGGGCCATGATGCTCTTGGTTTTGACCCCTTACGTGTGTGGGTCTTCCTTGTTCATGAAGGTGGTTTCCCGTTCTTGAGGTATTGGAAGATACGGTTATACCGTGGCTCATTGACGGGCTTAGGTTACGGTTCGATCTCACAACGGTGGCGGGAATTTCCTTTCGTCCAGACTTTGAAGGGTTTGATTGCTTTTCCTTCGGGGATTTCCACAAGGGAAGCCGAGGTGGCTAAGGCATGCACGAAACTGTTTCGGTCTCTTGGCAAGTAGTGGAAGGTGACCTCTTCGAATTGTGTGATGAGGTCCTCCATGCGAGGCATGGTATTTTTGCAAGCACAGGTCTATGGTTTTCCACTTGTTGGAGACTTGGTTGATGATCAAGGCGAGTCCCCATAAACTTCGAGTTTACGGACATTCCTCTCGAGTGCGGCTTGTAGTCCGGCGGCGCGAGCTTCATATTCGGCGGCATTGTTGGTTACCTCGAAATTGAGCTTTATAGCAATTGGGGTGTGCTCGTCCTTGGGATCTACCAAGAGCATACCGATGCCGTTTCCCTTTTTGTTGGCCGCTCAGTCGAAGAACGGTTGCCATCGATTTTCGCCTTCGATTGCGAAGATTCCCTCGTCTGGAAATTGTGGTTCGGGGCCTCGAGCCTCGTCGGTTGGGAAATCGGCCGGTTGTTCGGCCATGGCCCGTCCCTTGATTGACTTTTGGTTTACGTACTTGATGTCAAATTCCGCTAGGAAGAAAGACCATTTGGCGAGCCTCATTGACGAGAGATGGTTTGTCGAAGAGGTACTTGGCGGGTCCATTTTGGAAACCAAGTGTGCGTGTGCGGCTGCATGTAGTGCCGTAGTTTCCCGACAACCCATACAGGCTGCGCGAGTTTTCTCGAGGGCGAGTAATTGAGTTATTTGCCTTGAAACTTTCGGCGGCGAAGTAGATGGCGTTTTCGACTCGTGACTCCTTCTTTTCTTGACGAGCATGGCTCCAAGCTGCGGTGTCGGTCACGGTTAGGTATAGCAGCAGTGGCTTTTCCTCGTGGGGAGGACGAGAGAATCGGAGGACTCACAAGGTATGCTTTTATTTTCTCAAAGGCATCTTGGCATTACGAGTTCCATTCGATGTCGGCGTTCTTCTTCATCGGTTTGAAGATTGGCTCGCACATAGAGGTCAATTGGTTGTGACGGGCGATATATTGCGGGCGGCCCATGAAGCTTTTCACCTGCATGCGAGTTTGCGGTGGTCTCATTTCGATGATAGCCTTGATCTTTTGAGGATCAACCTCGATGCCTCTCTCGGTGACCATGTATCCCAAAACCTTGCCTCGGCTAACCCCAAATGTGCATTTGGCGGGGTTAAGCCTCATTGAGTGTTTTCGGAGCGATTGAAGAATTTTCTCGGGTGCAGTGAGGTGTTGTCCATCGATCCCTTTGAGTGAGCGATCATGTCATCGACGTACACTTCGATCTCTTTGTGGATCATATCGTGGAAGAGGGCGGTTCTTTGCCGTTGGTAGGTAGCCCAGCGTTCTTTAGTCGAACGGCATTGCGTATGTGATAGGTTCCCCAGGGGTTGTGAAAATTTGTCTTTTCTTGGTCTTCTTCGGCCATCTTGATTTGATTGTAGCCGGCAAAACCGTCCACGAAGGACTTGACTTGAAATTAGGCGTAGTGTCTACCAACATGTCGATGTTGGGTAGTGGAAAATCGTCCTTGGGACTTGCTTTGTTGAGATCTCGGAAGTCCACGCAACGGCGTACTTTTCCATTGGCCTTGGTGACCGTGACGATATTGGAGAGCCATGTGGGGTACTCGATCACCACGATGAAGCCGACGCGGAGCATTTTTCGATCTCCTCTTTGACTTGTAAAGACCATTACGGCTTGATTCGGCGTAGCTTTTGCTTGATGGGCTTAGCCTCGGGATTGAGGGAATCCGGTGCTCTACAATGTTAGGATCTAATCCGGGCATGTCTCGGTAAGACCAAGCGAACACGTCCACGAACTCTTTGAGCGGTGCGGTCAATGCGTCTTGCTCTGTGCCGGTGAAGAAACTTCCGATTTGCGTCTCTTTTGGCTCTTCGGCGGTTCCCAAATTCACTTTGGTTAAAACCTCCTCGGCGGCTTGGGCCCGGTTTTCTCTCGTTTGACAACATGCTTAAAGATGTGCTTAATGTATTGTTCGTTTAATGTGTACGCTTCTTTATCAAGTGAATCGTTATTAGCTTGTTTGTGTGTTAGTTAATTTATCGGTTGTTAAAGATGCAATGAGAGGATACTCGGAAAGATCGAAGCATTCATTAAGAGCATACGGGAATACATTATTGGCAATGAGTTCGTAATCTTACGGCGTGAGGCCATCGAGATGACTCGAGAGACTCAAATTCAAAGCTAATGGACTCGGGATGAGTTTTGACACTAGACTCTAGGACTCGAGGGTCGAGACCAAGTTGTTCGATCATGTCCTTTTTCTTTGGCGGTGGGTCGGAGAAGGTGGCCCGGTTATTGAGTGGCAATGAGCTTGATAGGAGATGGGGCTTGAAGGGCTTTATGTCACCGTTCCCGATCATTGCTATCACGAGTTATCGAAACAAAATCGATTAGATCGGCATCTCGATTTCTTCTTTGAAGAAGCGAGGTGGAGCGGTGGCTCGTCCCAAGCATCGTCTGCGGAGTCTTTTGCTTTTGTCTTGGGCATTACTAGCTCGAATGCGGACTCGTCCCGCTTGTTGAGGGCGGGAGTGTTGACGAGAGAGTTTTTCGAGTTCTTACGCGAAAGAGGAGTTTTCCCGAACCAAAATTCATTGTGAATAGTGGTGGTTGTGGATCCCGGCGAGGCGGTGTGTCGAGAAATGCTCTTCGGACGGGATTTGGCTTGAGGCCTACGAATCTTGCCGAGGTTACTGCTGGAGCTTGTCCATGGTTGTCGGCCGGCTTTGTTTGGCGATCGGCTCTGTTCCCTTTTACGGATCTTCTTCCAAGTTGCCGGCCTTCTTTGTGAAGTACTTGGTCATGTCGAAGCTGTAAGGACGAAGATCGGAGATTGCGTGCAAGCCTCTTTTGTTATACGTGGAGCGTTTTCGTGCGGCTCGCTTGTCCTCCGCAATGTGTTCGGGAGTAGGGAATGTATCCCGGGCCGTGCGAGTATTACATTCTTTGATATTGATGATACATTGGGTGCCACGATGGCGTTTTCCCAAAGCCGAGCCCGGGATGTAGTTCATGTGCTTCATCATTTTCATCGGGGAGGGATCTTGTCCCAAATCAAAGGCGGAGTCTATGTGGCACACTTGGGCCTTTGGGCTTTCGATGGTGAACCACTGTTAGCATCATGCCATCATCGTCGGGTTTGATCTCTAAGGCCGGGACGCCGTTTGTGTCGGTCCTTTCGTTGACTACGCTATCACCGTAGATGATGGTAAGATCTGTTCCTTGGACGAACTTTACGCATTGATGGAGAGTGGATGCCACCCCATTGATACGGGTGTAGCGAGGGCGTCCCAAAATGGCGTGAATGTGATCGGGATGTCGATGACTTGGAAATCCGTCGGGACCATTTGTTTTCCGAACCACAAGTTCAAGGTGGCTATTCCCAGGCGGGCGGGATGTTGAGTCGTATGCCTTGATTGCACAGTCGAGGGCTTTAGATCGGTTGCTTTGATCCCTAGCAAATCCATCATTTTGGGTGGAAGGACGTTCGTGGATGATCCCCCATCTACCAAAACCCGTGGGAGGCACGACTCGTCAGTTGAAGCTGTTATGTAGAGAGGCTCATTGTGGTCGGCCCCAAATTTTGGAAGGTCGAGCTACGTGAAAGTGATGATATTCTTTGTAATTAATGTTGCCAATCATACGAGCTGCTTCATCGGGTGTCCTTGTGATGGGAACCATAGTGCAGGCCGAGAGCTTTCTTCCAACTTGAGCTTGTGCGGGTAAGATGAAGTGAGTAAGGACCGAGTGAGATGTTAGCACTGAGTGCGCTTGAGTGTGTCAAGACGGGATCTTCGGCCTTTGGGTCCAAGATTTCGGCTTCTTTGGCGTAGGGTCCCTTTTCGGTTCGTGGCTCGGGTATGGGCGGCCTTTTGTCTGTCCGTGGAGGATTCACTTTGGGATTTGGCCAGGAACGTGTCGAACATTCACCTCTGGACTTATGGTTTTGCTTGTCTCTCCCATTTACGTAGTGGGAGGAGCACGATTGGCGTAAGGCCGGCTGCGCATTTCAATTCGTTCCTTGTCATGGCTTTCTTGAAGCATCAATAGTGGCTTTGAGATCTTCCCAAGACGGGGTTGGATTATCTGGACCTTCGGGCCTTCGGTGGCGGTGCGAAGCTTCGTCCCGGCTGATCATGGAGCGAGACATTGCCATGGCCTTGTGCGGAAAGCTAGGCTTCTTTGGAGTAGATGACATAGTAGTCAAACTTTCTGAGGGTTCTCGAGGGTTCCGGCGTAGGATCACCGGATTCGTACCTCTTTTTCGGTTTTTGTTGAGAAGATAGCTTCTTCTTTCTTCGAGGACGGCCCTCATTCATTTCATCACGGAATTCCATTTCCAGGACAAGCACTTCTGTCGCTTGAACGTCCCACGAATGTGTTCGTTGTTCGGCGGTGGTGCAGGACCTCGGGGAGGCTGGATGGGCGAGGCTTTCCTGGGAAGGTCTTGTGGCCTTACGTCATAGCTTGCATGGCTCGTATGAGGGTAACGGGTTGACTTACGGGAAACAATGAGAGATGTTAGAGGCTGTAGGAGCGATCATGACTTGGGAAGCCCCAGGTAGTTGGGTGGCTAATGTTCCGAAGTGGTGCATGGCACCTTCGATCGAGCTTGTTGCTCACCTTGGACGTTTCTCAATAGCCATGAGGACTGCCAAACTTCTTCCAATGTTGGGAAATTTCTTGGGGGTATGGTCCCGTTTTCATCGTTGTTATCCTTGATTTGGCCATGGGGAGTTGACGGAATGTCACAGTGACAGAGCTGGGAAGGAGGTAGGACCTTCTTTGTTTTGACACAGGAGACGGGTTCCCGGGTACTCTCGACCACTCTACGGTAGGCTGGAGGGTGATGGGCAAGGTTTAGACACGGGAATGGCCTAACGGGATAAAAGGGGGAAAGCTCACGTGGCATGCGGTTTCGTTTCTTTTATTTATGATTTTTTTGTTGTTTTAATTTACTTAAAACATGTTTTCTCGAGAATCCTAGGTAGGTTGGAAAAGATTGCTCTTCTTTTTCGCAACTATGCTAGATCTGGGTCGATGGAGACCATACGTGCGGCTATAAGCCCCTCGTTTTGCACCTGTATTTCGACATCCCGGGGTGGGACGGCCCGGGCGAGGGTCCTATAGTGCAAGCGGTTTCCACCGGCCTAAAGAAAATCGAACCTAAGGACCGAGCTGTCATGTTCGTTTTGATGCGTTAGCCATGTGAATAGTGAACCGAGCCGGCCACTAAGTCAAGATCGAGTCAAGAGTTCGGCATGACCTCTCTTTACCTTGCTTGCGCAAGGGATGCAGTGACGTTAGGCGTTAGGCTGGTCATATTGTCATGGGCGACGTATCAAGCGTGATGACATGGTGTCATGTGAGCATGGATGTATATCAGGGACGGAACATCGTGCAGGTGTAGCTTCGGAAATCAAGATCGAGTCAAGATTTTAGCATGACCTTTCATCGCTTTGCTTGCGCGAGGATCTTGAGTTCCGAGCCTTGACTCGAAAAATGGCCGGCATGGTATATGTATCCGAGTGTATGACACGGCAGTAAAAACCAAGCGAGTGCGGACGAGTGTGACTCAAGACTCAAACGTGCGGGGTTGACGCTTGGCTAGGATGGGATGTTTGGAATGATCCCGTGCGCGTCCAAGAGGCCTAGGAAGACCAAACGGACTGCAAGCGAGACCACTCCGGGTTGAGGGTTGTAGTGTGCGGTGTATCCAGCGGCGGTGCGCGTAGCGTGCGGTGTAACCGAGGCGGCGGTGTGAGTAGTGTGCGGTGTAACCGAGGCGGCGGTGCGCGTAGTGTGCGGTCTCTAAAATTCTTTTACGAGTAAAACGAAGTTATTTGAAGAATTTTAAATGTATGCACGAGATGTATATTGATGCATTTTGTATTTTTTTTTTTGTAAAATAAAAACGAAGCACGTGCACACACACACACACAGTTAAAGGAAGGGGTAAAATGAAAGTTTGACCCTCATCATCGTTTTAAAAATCTTTTGTTTTGTTTAAAAGTTTTAAAACAAAATTGTCCCAGTGAGTCGCCAGCGAAATTACCCGGATCAGAGGCGGCGCGTTCGCGCCCGGCATACGGCATTTCCCGTTGCGGCGGTTTCGAGTTGGAGGTGTCTCGCCGTTTGTTTTCGCATTTGTAGAGTCGCCACGCCGTTTTTATTAAGCCCCAGAAAACATTGAAAAAGGGCATCGGTTTAAAGATAATTTTAAAGCTGTTTTTGTGTGATGAGATTTTGAGTTCGGAGGTCGAGATGACTCCTCGGGAAGAGAATATTAGAATATTAGAGCTCACCCGAGTCGCCTCGTAAAACGAGTCTTTCGAATACCCCTAATATCCTTTAAATGTTGCGTGTGTGTGTGTGCTTTTAAAAATGCATCTTTGTATCGGATGTCTACATTGTATGCTATGTATGGAAATGTATTGAAATAGTAATGGAAGGAAGCCTTACCAATGTTGGTTCGTGTCTGTCTTCCGGCGAGGAATAGTGTTTGAGGTCGGAGTAGCGTTCGGTGCGGATCGGGATTGCTTCGGGAGATGCCGGTTGTACGCGGACGAGTTTCGGCGTGAGTTGAGGTTGCGAGGCTGCGTTCGGGCGAGGTTCGGCGTGCGTGGGGATCGTCGGGATCACTCGGGCAGAGGTTCGGCGTGCGTTGAGGTGGCGAGTCACTCGGGGCGAGTTTCGGCGTGCGTTGTGGTGGCGGAGTCACTCGGGCGAGTTTCGGCGTGGTTTGGGATCGCCGGTTTGACTCGGAAAGAGCCGGGACACCGTGGAAAGACCGACGAGGCCTCGGAGTACCACGAGGGGCCTCGAGTACCTCGAGAGTGCCTCGGGGCGGCGCGGGAGCGTCGCGGGAGCGCTCGGGGAGGCCGGAGCACCGCGAGGGGGCTCGGAAGGCCTCGGAAGGATCCGAAAGGGCCGGGAATGCCTCGGAAGGACTTAGAGGGAAGCCGGAAGGCCTAGGGAGGAAGAGAGAAGTGGGAGGTGTGTGAAAATGAGGAGGGGAGCCCTCTATTTATAGTGCCGAGATTTGGTGCAAAGAGGTCCGTACGGACCTCCCTGGTAATCCAGACTTTTGGTTTTCCTCGATTTGAGGGAATCTGTGATGATGGGGAATATTTTGCAATTATGATGTTCCCTGTGCAATAAGGTCCGTACGGACCAAGTTGACATGCAAAGAGGTCCGTACGGACCAACTCTGCAGGAGGGTAATCATTTTCCCCGGGATTTGAGGGAATATTGTGGACTTTAAGAGGATTCAGTAATTATTAAAGCAAAGAGGTCCGTACGGACCATTATTGCTTTTCCAATTTCCTGAAAATTCCCAAAAGGTCCTTTTGTCCCTTTTTATCCCAGAAAGGCTCCTCCCTTGGTTTGGCTGGGGGTTTTGAGAGGGTTTTGAGTGCCAGGGGTCGTCGAGACTGCGTTGATGAGTCTGCGGTGTTTCCCGTGTGTTTGAAAGGGGGTGATCCAGATTGGGGTACTTACATCTGGTACTCAAAGAAAAGCCTCCCACTCGAACCAACCCACTGGGAAAATGGGAACCAACATGGATCGGCCCTTTCGTGGTTCAAAAGATCTTCTCCGGAGGTGCCATGAAGCTGACAGACCTAGACGGCAATCCCTTCATGAATCCAGTCAACGGAAGCAAACTTCGCAGATACTTTGCCTAAAGAAGAACAACTGTGCATCTCTTGGCACTCCATGTAGTGTCGAACTACGCAGACCTGAGCCCTCTAGTCCGGGGGAACGTAGGCAACCTTAATTGGTCCGGTCTAAAAACACACAAAAAAGTCAAAAGTTTGAATGTCAATCAAGACCTCCATCAAACTACACAATTTCCAGGAGCATGCCCACACCATCACCTGGACCAGGTCAAACGACGGCGGCAACATCAAAGGACATCCTAGGGTCACTCAATGTCAAACGACTGACCCATGTCTGCTTCCAAGCCAGGGGCTTGTCTTTGCCCTCACGCGCTTCAAAAAAAAGAAAAAAAGAAAAAAAGGGCTAAAGCAGAAGCTACAAAAAAAAAGAAGCTCAAGCAGAAGCTACAAAAAAAAAGGAGGTCAAGAGCCCGACGCCAACAAGAGGCAAGGAAGCTACGTAAAAGACCGTCAAAACAACTCAAGGGATCATCCAACCTCTCAAACACAAAGCCCGAGCAAAAGGGGATTGCCGTCAAGGCCCAGGCTGCTTCAGTCCACGAATGCAACAGAAAAGTCCAAAGATGGACGCCGCCAAGGTTCACAGAAGACACAAAAGCGAACAAGAGATCTTACGTCTCGACAAAGCTTTAAAAGTAAATCACAAATCACTAACGGTTACAACATTTCTTGATGAGTTCAAGCACGGTCTACTCTCAAGATCACAACATGCTAAAAGACAGCTTAATACATTTAACAAATAATGTGTTTGCAATGCAATGAATGGATACCTAGGAGGTCATTCCGCGCCATCTGCGCTTGTCCCCTCGCCATTCTTCCCTTTCTTCCCTTGTCCCCGGCGAGTCTTCTTTCGCTCCACGCGAACCAGCTCTGCGTCTCTCAGTCCGAGATTAGGGGTCCTCCCCGTAGAGTCAAACAATCCAGCAGCTCTCAGGGCTTCATTCGCCCGTGCTTCGGCTCGGATCTCCTCCCTGTGAGTCTGCAAAAGAGGACCTCTCCCCGTCAGTCGGTCAACCCTAGTCTCGTAGTCAAACAAAGTATCTCCCGTCACATCCTGAGGGTCAGACCAGGCTTCAGCACTCCTAAGGCAATAGCTACTACGGCAATCGGGTCCCAGAATCGCTACACGCCTGCTCTCCAAAGCCACTTGGGACTGCCCAACACGCTGCTCATACTGAAGCCGGTGCACGAGTCGTCAATACGACACTCTCCCGACGTCTAAGGAGCACCACGGGAGGGAAAGCGGAATACTTCCATACCCTCGTAAAATACAAGAAAGCACACAGGTGCCATACAAAGAGGAGCTATCTCCGCAGTAGCAAGGTCATCCCGGCCCAACAAAGGCTCTGCTTCATCCCGAGCTGCCGGAAACAAGCGACGGAATATAGAAGGAGGACCAAGACAAACCTGGAACTCGACGACATAGGACCCTTCCCGAAAGACCCTCCTAGTCTCAATCCCCCGGTGAGGAACCCACCAACGAATCGATGCATACCAAGCCGTGCCATCCATCTCTCCCGGGCGGGTGATCCATATCCAACACAAGAGGTCGGCGAGCAAATGACCACGGGCTAAACGACGTCGGAACCTCGGGCATGGCCCTCGAAGTCTTTCTCGCGGCCACAAGGTGAGCAAAGCGGGGCTTCCCCCTCTCATGAACCCGATCCCCCGGTCGCCAGACGGTCAATACCATAAAGAGTCTCCCCCCCGGCACCAACGGGACAATATCCTCTTGGCAATGCCGGTGCCCAACCACATCTAGCAAAGCGCCGTCGTAAATGCGAGGAGCCGACCATGAAAAGCGTCGCCATCACGCACAAGGCAAATGCGTCCCAAGAGACATCACTCTCATCATCAACCATGAACCGCTCAGCGGCTAAGAAATGTCAATATGACCCGAATCAAGGATCTACCCTGCACTTCTTCCAACGAAGTACGAAGAAAGCACATGCAAGCTTCACGCCACAAAGCAGACCACTCAATCAAAGGAAGCGAGATGGCCTCCACCTCCGGTCCTCCAATCAAAGCCCGAAAATCCTCGAAAGTGGGCACCATTTCATTGTAGGAAAAGCAATACACATGCCTCCCAACATCCCAGAACTTCGCGGCAGCCCGCAACAACTCCCAATCAGGAACCAACTCCTTAAAAGACCAAATCGAGCAAAGACGAAACCTTACCTCGAAAGCCCGTCTCTGATGCCTCATACGGCGTCGCATCCACGTTTTCAGCTGCTCAAGGAAGTGTGCTTGCCTCTCCTGCGAAAGCCTCGGCAAATTTCTGGGAACGTACGAAGAATCCATGGCAAAAATGGAGGTTCCTAGAGAAAATGGGGAAGAAAGCTTGAAAATGGTTGCAAATGGGGAATGGGGAAAGACCAGACACTGGAAAGCATTTATTTCCTTCCCAAAAGCAAGGCTGGTCCGTAGGGACCTCTTTGCAACCTAGGTCTGTCCGTACGGACCTTATTCCATCTTGGCCCCACTTTCTCAGCAAACAGTATAACAACCACTGTTCCCAGCAGGACCTTGCTTCAAACTGCCCAAACACTGGCCAAAGCCATTTCCGGCAAGCATACACTACCCACAAACGCACTCTCAGCTCACGTGGCATGCACAAAAAAAAATAAAATAATAATATAGCAACCATTCCTAGGACAATTCCCGGGAATCACAAAAACGACATTACATCTTAAAATGAAATACTTTTGCCATGCAAATACAAGTGTTTTATTACAGGTACCCATAAATGTCTGTTGCTAAAAAAAAAAAAGAGAAGATATGGAAAGAGGGAAAGCAAATAAGCCCTAATCCGACTCTTCAGCATCATCATCCTCCCCAAGATCATCAAGCGAGAAGTCGGGCATCCCGGTGAAGTCGCCAGCCACATCCTCGTCATCAGAGTACTGAGCCCCCTCCGAAGGTTGGTACTCAAAGTAATCAAAAGGATCAAATCCGACGAAAGGATCAAAGAAGGAAGGCTCTGACGAACCCTCACCCTGTGCATCCTGCGGAGGAAAGAACTGGTAAAGGGTCTGCGACCTCGGAGCTCCCGAAGACGTCCCGACATCCATGCTATGCCGCCCCCGCGAAGGTCCCTCCTGCTGTGGCTCCGGCTCGGCTCTCGGTGGAGGAACATCTACAGAATGCCTCGAAGGCATCGGCGTGCATGCCGGCACATGTCGCGAAGACCGGAAAGACATCTTCGACGCCATCTTCTTCGCGAAAGACCGCATCGCCACGTAACGGCGGGTCAGCATGTCAAAGGCTCTCCCCGGGACCTGCACAAGCAAGCAGCCAAAGAAACGCTCAACAATACAGGCATACTCAACAAAAAGAGAAAATACAGAAAAAATGCCAAGATGGAAAAGAGTAAGCACACTCACCGGTCTATCAGGATCTACTCGGTAGGCAGCAGGAGCCTGCTCAGGGACGGGTACAGACACCCTCCTCCTCGAGGAATCCCCACGAACATACGTAAAGTCCGGCCCAGGCACCGGAACCTCTGGGGGACCCTGCGGACCAGCCTCCCTCTCCCTCGCCAACACCTGTGGCATCCTCAACTTCCTCCTCACGAAGGCTCCATACTCCTCTCGATACAAGATAAACTCCTCGGCACCCACGCCGCCAAGATACCTCTCAAAGTCCAACACATCCATATCTCGGGAATCCAACATCCCAAAAGGAGGGTCCCTCGGAGCCAAGGGAAGCATACCCGGGCCATGTTGCCAGAAGACCCGCTCTCCCAAATACATGACGTCGCAAGTCAGGCCCCGCAGCATCTTCCGCTGCACCGTCACCAGGGGAGCCCCCTCGAAATCATCGGCCTCATATCGAGCCCAAGGATACAGAACAAATCTCTCCGGGCTATCTCTCTCCAAATGCTCCTGCACCTCCCCGTAGGAAATGGTGAGCTTACCCCTGCTGGTCCTCCTCTTCCTCGCCGGGCGTGCCCAGCCTAACATAGCGGGATACGCTGCTATGGCCCCAGGATCTCTATCCCACGGGAAGCACTGAAAGATCTCATAGAACCACACCTGTGACAAAAGCAGAAAAGGCTCAGTGCAAAAGAAAACGGAGAAACGACAAGTTGCTAAATCAAAAACAGTAATAAACTCGTACCTCCAAAGCAAAATCAAAACAGGCCAAAGAACTGGTCACACCCCGGCTAAATCGGTCCAAGGAGAAGTAGAGCTCGGCCAAGCCCGCCTCGCCCCAAGCGATGTCACAAACTCCCTCCAAGTCAATCAAGCTCTCCAGCAGAGCAAAAGGAGCCGTCGTCGCATGGTTCGAGAACAATGTCTCGGAAAGCGCAAACCACAGGAAGGAGCGCGCCAGCTGCTCCGCCGTCACCTGGCCGGTACCCCGAACATAGGCCCCGATACTGGCCGTGATCCTCATCTCAACATCACTGTACAACATGCCAAGACCCCTGCGAGGAACAGGCGCAAAGCCCAGCAGCTCAGTCAGCACATCCTCAGCTATCCTATCTCGCCACCGCACTGGCCCTCCTTTGAAGGAAAGCCCGGTAATAGCAACAAAATCGGTGGGCTTCACCGTCACCTCTCCCCAGCTCAGACGGAAGGTGTGGGTGGTATCCCACCAATACTCAGAAAGGCCAAGGAAGATGCTCTTGTTCTTCCTCGTGTCAGAAACCCCGGCCAAGTTCTCCACGAACACGCCCAGGCCAGAAGCATAGACCAGCCTCCTGGGGCTCGGCCTGCCTTCCACAGAAATGTCCAGCATGATGAGTGAGTTTTACACTCATCCATTGACTACTTCTTGAACTTATTATTTGCTTAATCCTTGAGTTTTGGGTGTTTAATGGTTGTTTTTAGTGTTTTTAGTTTCAGTGGTTCAAATTGGAATTTGGGAACAATTTGTGGAAAAATCAATGAGAAAATGCAATGTGGAAATTGTGGAACGGACCGAGTACAAATGGGCATTAACAAATGGAAGAAGGGGCCAATGCAAGCAAGGAGTGGCAGGCCAATGGTGAATGTTGAGCTGGGCGACCGCCCAGGTAGGAGTGGGCGACCGCTCACAAGCATAAAAGGTGAAGACAAAATGTTTCTGTTGGACTGGGCGACCGCCCAGGGGTGTTGTGGGCGACCGCCCACGAGGCGTTTGGAAAACTGTAACAGCCGGATGTAGCAGTGATGGGAATTAAGTAATGGTTATTAAATTTGGATGATCATGGGTTTTTATTAAGGCTTTTTATTGCAGCTGGGGGTTTTTTTTAAGAAGACAATTATTATTTAGTTAATTAGTTTGTTTTTATTGTTTCTTTAGAGAACTTATATAAGTAGCTTGTCATTTTATCTTTCATAGTTAGAGTTAGAGAGTTAGTTTTCTGCAGAATATTTCTTTAGACATTTCTTGGTGTTCTTGCTTTCTAATGGCTAGCTAAACCTTTTAGTTCTTGGAATTGGAGGTAACATTTTATGTCTTAAGTTTTATTGTTCATCTTTATCTTAGTATTACTTGGGATAATCAAGTTGTTTTTAATGAAATTTTAGAACTTTTGTCTTGATCAAATAATTGTTCTTGAATTGTTTAGAATTTCAATTGTGAAACGCTAAATTTACAATTGAAATTAGTCTTGGCTTGATTTTCACAATTTGTTGAATCCTCGCCAAAAGATTCATAAGAATTGTGGTTTATTTTATGTTCTTAAGTTCTACAATGGGTTTCTAGCTAATCTATGAACGGGCCAAGGGAGTAGATTAGTTAGAAACACTTGATTGCAAATCACCCGCCAAAGTGTTCCAATCATATTTTCGTAAGAACAAAACCCCAAGTGTACTTTGATTGATGAATTATGAACCTTGAGCATAACTTGTGAAGCCAATTCCGGGAATTAGTCTCCTTAATATTGAAATCTTCCACAATCAAATTTACTTAATTTTTGCAAACAAATTAGTTCAAAGCCAAACCAAACAACTTCTTCACGTTACAACTTTTTGTTCTAGCGGTAATTTTATACACTTTAAACTTCGTGTCTCGGTGGTTCGACCCTACTTACCCTATCTACAAATCAATTGTAGGTAGTTTGAGTCGGAAATTTTCTTTTGACGTTTCGACACTCGTCAAAATTTGGCGCCGTTGCCGGGGACTTGAAATTTAAAGTTATTTGAATTATTTGCTATTGTGAATAATATTTTGTGTATATATATTTTTTCTTTGTTTAGTGTTTTAACTTGGTGTCGCAGATTTGAATGTTTGGTCGTAGGTCACTACAACCCGATTTGTTACCAATTGACCACAACATTCATCGCGTCAACAAGAGGAAGCACCCGGAACCAAGTGATTCGGAAAGTGATTCGGTTTACTCTCAACAGTCCGAGATTTCCGATTCTGAAGAAGAAGTGAAAATGGCGGAACCACAAATGATGGGTGATTTTGCACGCCCGGTGATTGAACCATCTCCATCATGCATTGTACTCCCACAAGCAGCAAGGAGTTATGAGTTGAAGAATCTCCATTTCAACATGCTCCCTTCATTTCATGGGATGGCGTCGGAAGACCCAATTACATTCATGAGAGAGTTTTATAGCACCGTGCAAGGCTTTCCATTGGGGCAACTAACCGAAGAGCAGTTAAGAATGAGGTGCTTTGCTTACACGTTGAAGGATGCTGCCAAGACATGGTTTATGGCACTTGCTCCGGCCTCTCTTAACACTTGGACGGAAGTCTACAACAAGTTCATGGCGAAGTTTTATTCTCATCAAAAGACGTCCGACTTGAGGTCCAAGATAATGTCTTTCAATCAAGAGCCGGGTGAAGCTTTTCATGAAGCTTGGGATCGATTCAAGATGTTGCTAGTCCAATGTCCTCATCATGGGTTTCCTTTAGCCCTCTTAAATCAGGCCTTCTATGATGGGTTGACTCAACAAGGTCAAGCCCAAGTGGATAATGCAGCCGGGGGTGCTATGGGTGAGAAAACTGCGGATGAAACTAGAGCCTTATATGAGAGACTTGGCATGAATTCGCAGCAGAAAAGTGTTAGAGGAGGAAGAAAAGGTGTCTATGAAGTTGAGTCCAATGATGTTCTAGCGCAACAAGTTTCGGCATTGACTACTCAAATGAAGAATTTCATGGGAATGATGACGGCTCAAAGTCAAGGTCAAAACCAAGGGCGAAATCAAGGAGAGGGAAGTTCGGGCACGAGTTGTGTAATTTGTAATGTGAACTCCCATGATATTATGGGATGCCCATTGAGAGACCAATTCCCGGAATTTCTTGAGCAAGCAAATGCAATGAACACTTTTCAACCAAGAGTGAGGAATGATCCGTTTTCCAACTCTTACAATCCGGGTTGGCGGAATCATCCCAATTTCTCTTGGGGAGGAAATCAAGGACAGGGTCAATTTCAGCAACAATACCAACCGCAAATGCAAATGGGCCGAAGAACAAGGGCCTCGCAAGGCCAAGTGTGGAGGAAACGTTGCGAAATTCATTCAAGCCGCCCAACGGTAATCAAGTGATAATGGAACAACGAATGGGGAACCAAGAAGCTTCCCGAAGAAGCTCGAAAATCAAATGGGTCAAATTGCCGAGGCACTCCAAAGCACAATCCGGGTACACTACCGAGTCAACCGGAACAAGCAAAGGCCGTCACCCCGAGGAGTGGTAAGACTCTTCAGGAGGTACACTCTTCTCCTTCTCCTATAGATAATAACAAAATGCATGAGAGTGAAGTGGTGATTGAGGAACGAGTTGAAGTGACTCCCGAGGAGAAACTTCCAACTCCACCTCTTAAACCTTATGTGCCTCCTGTCCCTTTTCCCGGGAGATTGGTAAAGAATAAGGTCGAAACACAATTTAAAGAGTTGTATGACATGCTTTCTAAGGTAAATGTAAATTTGCCTTTGCTCAATGTAATTAAAAATATTCCTTCATATGCTAAATTTTTCAAGGAATTGAGCACAAATAAAAGAAAGTATGCTCCGAACGAAAAAATTGTGGTTTCGGACCAAGTTAGTCTTTGTTTTTGAAAAGAATTTGCCTCCTAAGCTTAAAGACCCCGGTAGTTTTAATGTGATGATTTCTTTGGGGGACTCTAAGAAAGTGAGGGCAATGTTGGATTTAGGAGCTAGCATTAACTTGTTGCCTTATTCTTTGTTTGTGGAGCTTGGGTTGGGTGAACTAAAACCTACTACTATGACCTTGCAACTTGCGGACCGTTCGGTCAAATATCCAAAGGGAATAGTAGAAGATGTTTTAGTTCAAGTTGATAAATTAATAATCCCGGTTGATTTTGTGGTTCTTGATATGGAAAGAGATTTTAAAGATGTGAATGAGGTCCCTATTTTGTTGGGGAGACCTTTTATGGCTACCGCGGATGCGGTGATTAATGTGAAAGATGGAAGTTTGTCTTTGACTGTCATGGATGAAATTGTCAATTTCTCTATCTTTGATTCCATGAAAAAGCCATATGAGGTTAATGAGTGTTTATTTTGTGATGTTGCTGAAAATCCTTTGTTATTTGAGCATGATGTTGAGGGCTCTTTTGTGGATGAGTTAGTTTTGGAAGGTGTTTTGGATCAAAATGAGGCGAGGGCCATTCTTGCGGAGATGGATGTTATGGAGGAAATTACTGAAAAGGTTCCTTTAGAATCTTTAGGTAATTTTAATCCTAAGCATTTGCCATCTATTGTCTCTCCTCCCGAATTGGATCTTAAACAACTTCCATCTAGCTTAAAGTATGCTTTTCTTGGTGCAAATGATTCTTTGCTCGTTATTGCTTCGGACTTAACAGAATTGCAGGAAAGAAGGTTGTTAGATGTGTTGAAGCGACACAAGTCTGCACTTGGTTGGAGCATTACGGACATAAAAGGAATAAGCCCAACCATGTGTATGCATAAAATTCATATGGAGGATGATGCCAAGCCAGTCCGGCAGAATCAAAGGAGGATGAATCCGCACATGCTTGAAGCGGTAAGAAAGGAAGTTTTGAAAGCTGTTGGATGCGGGTATTATCTATCCTATTTCCGATAGTAAGTGGGTAAGTCCTGTTCATGTGGTTGCTAAAAAATCCGGAATTACTGTTGTAAAGAATGAGGATAATGAGCTTTTGCCTACTAGAATGGTCACTGGTCAACGCATGGTTATCGATTACCGAAAACTTAATGCGGCGACTAGAAAGGATCACTTTCCTTTGCCATTTATTGACCAAATTCTAGAGAGGCTGGCTGGTCAAGAGTATTATTGTTTCTTAGATGGTTTTTCAGGTTATAATCAGATTCCCATTGCTCCGGAAGATCAGGAAAAGACCACATTTACATGCCCTTTTGGAACATTTGCATATCGGAGGATGCCCTTCGGTTTATGCAATGCTCCTGCTACATTCCAAAGGTGCATGATGTCGATCTTTTCCGAGATGATTGGTAAGTTTGTTGAGGTATTTATGGATGATTTTTCATTGTATGGTAATTCATTTGATGCATGCTTAGATAATTTGACTTTGGTTCTCAAAAGATGTTGTGATACCAATTTAACTTTAAGTTGGGAAAAAAGTCATTTTATGGTTAAGCATGGAATTGTGTTGGGTCATTTGGTCTCAAGGAAAGGGATTGAAGTGGACAAGGCAAAAATTGAGATAATATCTAAATTGCCTCCGCCAACAAATGTGAAGGGAATTCGTAGCTTTCTTGGTCATGCGGGTTTTTATCGGCGTTTTATAAAAGATTTTTCTAAAATTTGTAAGCCGTTAACAAACTTGCTTGCTAAAGAGACGGAGTTTGTCTTTGACCAAGAATGTCTCAATTCTTTTAATTTGTTGAAGGAGAAATTGACTTCAGCCCCTATTCTTGTGGGTCCGGATTGGACTCAACCTTTTGAAATAATGTGTGATGCATCCGATTTTGCGGTGGGTGCAGTTTTGGGACAGAAAATCGATAAAAAGTCACATGTGATCCAATATGCAAGTAGAATGTTGAATGATGCTCAATTGAACTATACTACAACCGAGAAGGAATTCTTGGCGGTGGTATTTGCTTTAGAAAAATTTCGTTCTTACTTGCTTGGATCTAAAGTGATTATTTATTCGGACCATGCGGCATTACGTTATTTGTTGTCCAAACAAGACGCCAAACCCCGATTGTTAAGATGGGTGTTACTTTTACAAGAATTTGACATTTCCATCAAAGACAAAAAGGGTTGTGAGAATGTTGTGGCGGATCACTTGTCTAGACTTGAAAGGGGGTGTGTGAGTGAAATTCCTTTGAATGAAAATTTCCCCGATGAGCAGTTATTTGGTGTTAAGGATTGTGAACCTTGGTATGCCGACATTGTAAATTTTTTGGCTACGGGGGTTCTAAATCCAGATTTTTCAAGTCAAGAGAGGAAAAGATTTTTGTCAATGGTTAAGCAATATTATTGGGATGACCCATATTTGTTTAAACATGGTCCCGATATGGTTATTCGTAGATGCATTCATGAAAATGAGCAACAAAATGTTCTTTCTTTTTGTCATGAATTGCATTGTGGAGGTCATTTTAGTGGAAAGAAAACCGCTCAAAAGGTGTTACAATCGGGTTTCTTTTGGCCAAGTCTTTTTAAAGATGCATACATTTTTTGTAAAAGTTGTGACAGGTGCCAAAGAACCGGTAACATTGGTAAGCGGGATGAAATGCCTCTCACGAATAACTTAGTTGTGGATTTGTTTGACGTATGGGGCATTGATTTTATGGGTCCTTTTGTTGTTTCTTGTGGGTTTGAGTACATTTTAGTGTCGGTGGATTATGTGTCAAAGTGGGTGGAAGCAATTCCTACCCGGACTAACGATGCTAATGTTGTTGTCAAGTTTGTCAAAGATGTGATTTTTAGTAGGTTTGGCGTTCCAAGGGCGATCATAAGTGATGGTGGTTCTCACTTTTGCAACAAAATTTTTGGAGCACTAATGAAGAAGTATGGGGTGAAGCACAAGGTTGCAACCGCGTACCATCCCCAAACTTCCGGGCAAGTGGAAGTGAGTAACAAGCAAATAAAGGCCATTCTTGAAAAGACGGTGAAGCCAAACAGGAAGGATTGGGCCTTGAGGTTAAATGATGCATTGTGGGCGTACCGTACCGCCTACAAAACGCCAATTGGAATGAGTCCTTACCGGCTAGTCTTTGGGAAAGCTTGTCATTTGCCGGTGGAGATTGAGCACAAGGCTTTTTGGGCGATCAAGGAGTTGAATATGGATTTGAAGCTAGCCGGTGAGCAAAGGTTGCTTCATTTGAATGAGCTCGAGGAACACCGGTTGGGGGCCTATGAGAACGCTCGATTGTACAAGGAGAGAACAAAGATGTATCATGATAGAAAGATTGTGCATAAGGAACTTATTCCGGGAAGCAAGGTATTGTTGTTCAATTCAAGATTGAAGCTTTTTCCGGGAAAGTTACGTTCTCGTTGGAGTGGTCCGTTTGAGGTGGTGAATGTATACTCTCATGGAGCCGTGGAGTTGGTGAATCCGGTTACGAACAATAGGTTCAAGGTCAATGGACAACGAGTGAAGCCTTATTTTGATGGAGCTTTGGGATTGAAGGATGTGGAACGGATCGAGTTGAAGGATCCGTAGGCGTTGAGAAAGTCATTCCGTCGAGCTAACGACGTTAAACAAAAGCGCTGCTTGGGAGGCAACCCAAGGTAAGTAGTGTATTGTAATACCCTTAAATTTAATTTTTTCTTTGTTTTCATCACTTTGAGGACAAAGTAATCATTAAGTTTGGGGGTGAAGAGTGTTAGTTTTTCATTTTTATTTTATTGTTTGCTTTGAAAAAAAAAAAAAAAAAAAAAAAAAGCTTTGTTTTTTTGTATTTCGGGAACGTGTCGAACTACGGTGACCTGAGCCTATTGTTGTTGGGTAGTCCGCTCACATCAATGGGGACGTAGGCAGCGAAAGTGCGGTCAAAATATGGGTCGAATTGTAATGTTTCAATGGATATTATGCTTGTTGTTTGCTTGCTTGATGTTGTGCAGGTGGTTGGCCAGGAAAAATTTCACTGGACATGTGGGCGACCGCCCAGGTTGGAGTGGGCGACCGCCCATGCTTGATTTACAAAATGGTTGATGCTACTGTGCATGTGGGCGACCGCCCAGGACGAGGTGTGCGACCGCCCAGGATGGTGGAACAAAGGGATGGAACTTGCTGTACAACTGGGCGACCGCCCAGGTAGGAGTGGGCGACCGCCCACATTGGAAATTTGACATGGGTTGAACTCTCTGGACAGGTGGGCGACCGCCCAGGTTGGGGTGTGCGACCGCCCACATGGCGAATCTGGCATTTCAAAATTTGAATCCCAACCCCAACCGTCCCTTATTTTTCTCTCTCTCTTAAACACCCCCATTATTCCCTCTTCCTCTCTCTAAAACCTCCGCCCCTCCCTCTTCATCTCTCTAAAAATCCTTTCCCAAATCACTCAATACTCCCATTTTTCTTCCAAAATTTCCCTTTCCCCACCATACCCAACCCCCTTTACCCAAGATTGAAGGCCTACATCACCATTGTGCAAGGATTTTGAAGAAATTGTATTGAAGAGTTTGCAAGGGTGGAAAAGGTTGACAAAGATCTGATTTTTGAAGTCCAAGGCCAAGCTTGGGGTGGAAATTGTTGTTCAAAGAAGGAGTCTTCTTCCAAGTTCTTCTTCATCTTTTCCGGCGAAATTCCGGCAAGATTCCGGTGACTTTTCCGGCGAGTTTCTCAGGGCAAGTAAGGTTTTTAATTCCATTCTCTTAGTGCCTAGTGTGAAATTTGTGGGTGTTTATTAAAAAATGTCTAGAAGGAGAAATGCCCCTGCCCCGGAACCGGAGGTTGAGTTTGATGCAACAAGGTTTATGAGTGCTAAAGCTCAGTCATTTTTTGAAAAATACTCAACCAAAGGGTTTGCTGTGGAGAATGAATTTAACCCCGCGGAGCTTGGGTTGGATGGAATTTTTGCAAATTATGGCTGGGGTAACTTGGCGAGACGTCCTTCCAATAAAGGTTCAAAGGTGTTGGTGCGGGAATTTTATGCCAATGCTTTTGAGGAAGGGCAAGTGAGGAAGTGTGGTTGGGTAAGAGGAAACAATGTGTACTACAATGCGGAAGATATCAATACCTATTATGGAATGGCATCGCCTCTTGTGTGTGATTATCACTCTAATGCGCAGATTATGGAATCGAATGTGGCGGGTAACCTTCATTTGTTGGAGCCGTCTTTTGTTAATATTGATGTAACATTGTTGCGGAATGGGAATGTGAGAAAGGCGCGGGACATGGATTTGAGAATGCGGGCTCTGCACCGTTTTATTTGTGAGCGCATAATGCCCACTTCGCACTACAATGATGTGCATTGGAGGAGAGCATTGTTAATGAATGTTGTGTTGACCGGTCAAAGGTTTAATACGGGACGGGCAATGTCAAGGGAGATAGTCAACACCATTAGGACTATCGGGCGATGCAGTTTTAATTTTCCGTTGTTGATATCTGGAATGATAGAGAGGAGGGGGGTGAGTTTTCCGCGGTTGAAGATTGTGAGGGACATAGTGTCAAGTGGTACAACTGTTAGTAAGAGGTCTCTGGTTGTTAAGGGACATGCTCACTTACAGCCGGGTGAAGGTTCGTCTAGGGGGGTGAGAGAAGATGAGGTGGATGAAGATATGGAGGAGCATGAGTTTACTCCTACGGAGGCGGCCTACTATGTGGGAGGCCAAGTTGAGGCTCTATCCGAGGAAATCGGACGGCTCAGGGGCATGTTGAGACTATGGATCGGCGGTTGGGGAGGATGGAGTCGATGGCTGCGAGGAGTTCTATCTTGCCCGGTATGTGGAGCGGCGTATGGAGGATGCTCAATCGGAGATGTTCCGGGAGGCGATGCACGGGCTTCCTCCGCCTCCACCGCCTCGGCACATACCATACCAACCGCCACGATACCGTACCCGGAGCGAGATGAGTGGATGGGGTACTTGGGAGCGGCGGCAGAAGCAAAATCAGCCAGCAGCAGCAACAGCCAGCGGCGGTTGGCGCAGATTCGAGCGGTAGTGGCTCGGTGGGTCCTTGGGACCAATTGTGGAGATAGTTGGTGGTTGAAGGTACCCCTTATCCTTTCTTTTATTTTGTGCATTAGGGACAATGCATACTTTAAGTTTGGGGGTGTGGGGTACTTGGTTGTTGTATATGCTTTATTGTTTTGGATGCTTTATTGTTTTGAAAAAAAAAAAAAAAAAAAGAAGAAAAATTTTGAAAAATGAAAAAAAAATAATTAGCTATGTCCTTTTTTGTAAATAATCATTAACATTCTTGGTGTTCCCGTAATTGCATGTGATGGATTGTGACCGCTAGGAAGGATAAATTTGGTGTAAATATGTTTATGCAAGTGGGTGTATTTTTTTGGTTAATTGTGTTATATTACTTAAGAGTTATAATTGAGTCCTAAATCTCTTAGTTGTAAGTTTTGTGCATTTGTGAAAGTTTGTGCCTTGTTGATAATTTTTGATCCAATTTTTATAAAGTTTAGAGTACACCATCATCTTTTAAGTTAATGAATTTATGTGTCAAATAGCAACACTAGGCGAGTTTTGTGAGGAGTATTCCTTGGTTGTGAGTGAACCCCCCCCCGTGTGATCTTGAAAAAAGAAAGAAAAAAAAAAAAAAAAAAAAAGAGAAAAAAAAAGTAAAATAAAATGAGAGCAATGGCAATACAATGTGTATTCGGTGAAACCTCCAGACGTGTAGATTAATCGGGTAGGGATTATTCTAGCTTAACCAGTTACGGGTATGCAGTAGCGTTATGGAGGAAGAGCTTTACCGCCGTGATGGTCCGTAGCAAGCTCGATACCGAAATGGCTAACTCTCAAAACCTTTAAATAAATCTCTACTTAGTATTAGGGGCATGGAGTTCGCGGCTACAGTGTTCCCTACTTGAACGGTAGATGATTTTAAAAAGGTGCTAAAATAATCAAGTTTGGGGGTGAGTGTAGTTGTTTCTTGGGAGTATTCGTGTTTTATGCTTAAAGGTGTTGTTGTTTGATAAATAAAGTCAATAAACTAAGAGATGGTTGGTGTACTTAGCTTTATAAATATGGATCATGGTTGTGAATAAGTGAAAGATGTTAATGCATAATGAGATTTAGGGTGCAATTATAATGGTTAAGTAATATTTCACAATAAATGGAAAATATATTGATACTTGCATTGTGAAAAATTTTATCCTGCGGTTGATGGTATTATGTAATATATGCAATTGTGGAATGCAAGAATGGAGGGACATAGTTAATTGTTTGTTAGAGTAGTGTGTTTTTAATTTTGTTTGCTTAGTTTGTTTTTGTGTTTGCTCGAGGACTAGCAAATGTCTAAGTTTGGGGGTATTTGATGAGTGAGTTTTACACTCATCCATTGACTACTTCTTGAACTTATTATTTGCTTAATCCTTGAGTTTTGGGTGTTTAATGGTTGTTTTTAGTGTTTTTAGTTTCAGTGGTTCAAATTGGAATTTGGGAACAATTTGTGGAAAAATCAATGAGAAAATGCAATGTGGAAATTGTGGAACGGACCGAGTACAAATGGGCATTAACAAATGGAAGAAGGGGCCAATGCAAGCAAGGAGTGGCAGGCCAATGGTGAATGTTGAGCTGGGCGACCGCCCAGGTAGGAGTGGGCGACCGCTCACAAGCATAAAAGGTGAAGACAAAATGTTTCTGTTGGACTGGGCGACCGCCCAGGGGTGTTGTGGGCGACCGCCCACGAGGCGTTTGGAAAACTGTAACAGCCGGATGTAGCAGTGATGGGAATTAAGTAATGGTTATTAAATTTGGATGATCATGGGTTTTTATTAAGGCTTTTTATTGCAGCTGGGGGTTTTTTTTAAGAAGACAATTATTATTTAGTTAATTAGTTTGTTTTTATTGTTTCTTTAGAGAACTTATATAAGTAGCTTGTCATTTTATCTTTCATAGTTAGAGTTAGAGAGTTAGTTTTCTGCAGAATATTTCTTTAGACATTTCTTGGTGTTCTTGCTTTCTAATGGCTAGCTAAACCTTTTAGTTCTTGGAATTGGAGGTAACATTTTATGTCTTAAGTTTTATTGTTCATCTTTATCTTAGTATTACTTGGGATAATCAAGTTGTTTTTAATGAAATTTTAGAACTTTTGTCTTGATCAAATAATTGTTCTTGAATTGTTTAGAATTTCAATTGTGAAACGCTAAATTTACAATTGAAATTAGTCTTGGCTTGATTTTCACAATTTGTTGAATCCTCGCCAAAAGATTCATAAGAATTGTGGTTTATTTTATGTTCTTAAGTTCTACAATGGGTTTCTAGCTAATCTATGAACGGGCCAAGGGAGTAGATTAGTTAGAAACACTTGATTGCAAATCACCCGCCAAAGTGTTCCAATCATATTTTCGTAAGAACAAAACCCCAAGTGTACTTTGATTGATGAATTATGAACCTTGAGCATAACTTGTGAAGCCAATTCCGGGAATTAGTCTCCTTAATATTGAAATCTTCCACAATCAAATTTACTTAATTTTTGCAAACAAATTAGTTCAAAGCCAAACCAAACAACTTCTTCACGTTACAACTTTTTGTTCTAGCGGTAATTTTATACACTTTAAACTTCGTGTCTCGGTGGTTCGACCCTACTTACCCTATCTACAAATCAATTGTAGGTAGTTTGAGTCGGAAATTTTCTTTTGACGTTTCGACACTCGTCACAGCATCCGCTGCCACAACTCAACAACAGCCTCGAGCGATCCCCGAGTCTTCATCTTCTTGGCTTTCCCAGCCAAGAGCCCCTCATCCTGCAGGTAAACACAGCAAAGGTACGTCAGTCACAGTACTTAATGCAAAATACCAAAAGAAAATCAAAGCACAAAAGGTCCGTCCCAACACGGCAAAGCACATATATCCCGTCACAAAACACGGCACATATTGCACATAATTTTTACATGCAACCCGTCACAAAACACGACATGCATTATACACAATTTTTCCCATGCAGTCCATCACAAAAACACGGCACACACTGTACAAATTTTCTCAAAAGAGGGATTAAGCCCTACACGACACATTTTCAAAATAACCCGTCACAAAACACGGCACATATTGCACATATTTTCCCCATAGAGTCCGTCACCAAAAATACGACACACACTACGTAACACATTTTCAAAAGAAAAGTCCGTCCCTACACGGCACACACTTTCAGACAAAACCCGTCACAAAACACGGCACATGTCACATTTTTTCTACAAAATTTGTCCCTACATGAAAATTTTTCCCACATTGTACATACATAAAAAGCATAATGTACAAAACACCAAAGCATGCAATTCATTAGAGAGGCACTTTATTTTCACAAATAAGAGCTAATCTACACATTTCTGCACAAAATTCACATACCCACAATTTTTACATGCCCAATTTCAACAATTCATCAAGAATTCCACAAAAGGCATGGCAGATAACAAAAGCCCAAAAATGCGAAAAACTAAAACCTAGTTCTAGCATTCAAAATTTTCAAGCAAGGAATCGAGACGAAATGGATTTCTTACCTCCCCGACGTTCCTAGATCGACGATTGTGCACCTCCGGATTCGGATATAATACATCCGGGTTCTTCGAAGATGGAACAAAGGAGATCCAATTTCTTTGGAGCTCCATCCGTTGCTCGATCACTTCTTGACTGCGTTGTCGACGACCTCTCCGAGATCCTTCCGCCATTGCGAGCAATTCAAGCGAAAAATGGAGGATTTTGGTATAACAATGGAGGTTTTCTCTCTTTCTCTCTCTCGGATGCACGAACTGAAGAAGAAGAAATGAAGGGGGCCTCGGGTTTTTAACCCAGTCAAAATCTGGGAACTGTAAAGCCAACCTGGTCCGTACGGACCTCTTTACATCCCAGGTTGGTCCGTACGGACCTTCTTGCAAGGGAGGGCCAAATTACTTTCCTGCCCTTATAATCTTTGCCCCTGGCTGTCCTAAGGCCTATTTCAGCAAATTCAGTGCAGTTTGGTCCTTAATTAAAGTCAATTCAAGAACCGACCATCAGTGTAAGCCCGGACTTCGCCCACTCAACGGCAATTCAAGAACCGGCCGTCAGTGTAAGCCCGGACTTCGCCCACTCAACGGCAATTCAACCACCGGCCGTCAGTGTAAGCCCGGACTCCGCCCACTCAACGGCAATTCAACCACCGGCCGTCAGTGTAAGCCCGGACTCCGCCCACTCAACGGCAATTCAACCACCGGCCGTCAGTGTAAGCCCGGACTTCGCCCACTCAGCACGGCAATTCAACCACCGGCCGTCAGTGTAAGCCCGGACTCCGCCCACTCAACGGAAATTCAACCACCGGCCGTCGGTGTAAGCCGGACTCCGCCCACTCAACGGCAATTCAACCATCGGCCGTCAGTGTAAGCCCGGACTTCGCCCACTCAACGGCAATTCAAGAACCGGCCGTCAGTGTAAGCCCGGACTTCGCCCACTCAGCGGCAATTCAACAACCGGCCGTCAGTGTAAGCCCGGACCTCGTCCACTCAACGGCAAAACAAGCGCAAGAAGGAGCCAACACCTCCCAGAACAAATCTCAAGGCACAAAACGCCTCCAAAATGCTCAACGACAACGCAAGCACCGACCATCAAAGTAAGCCCGACGTCACCTTCTCAGCAGGAAAAGCCCCTACAAGGCCCCAATGATCCCCAACGGATGAACACCGACAGTCATCGTAAGTCCACCCTTTTCCCCAACAGACAAAATGTGAGCCAGTCGCACTTCTCACATGTCAAGGCTCAAGGCAGCCATGCCTCCACAACCGCAGCCAGAAGACGATTCAAGTCCTCACACATGGCACAATCGCCGCCAGAAGACGATTCAAGTCCTCACGCATGGCCCAACCGCCGCCAGAAGACGATTCAAGTCCTCACGCATGGCCCAACCGCAGCCAGAAGACGATTCAAGTCCTCACACATGGCACAACCGCAGCCAGAAGACGATTCAAGTCCTCACGCATGGCCCAACCGCCGCCAGAAGACGATTCAATTCCTCACGCGTAGCCTGGCCGCGGCCCAGAAGACGATTCAAGTCCTCACGCATGGCACAACCGCCGCCAGAAGACGATTCAAGTCCTCACGCATGGCACAACCGCAGCCAGAAGACGATTCAAGTCCTCACGCATGGCACAACCGCCGCCAGAAGACGATTCAAGTCCTCACGCATGGCACAACCGCAGCCAGAAGACGATTCAAGTCCTCACGCGTAGCCTGGCCGCCGCGAAGACGATTTAAGTCCTCACGCATGGCACAACCGACGAAGACGATTCAAGTCCTCACGCATGGCACAACCGCGACGGAAGGCGATTCAAGTCCTCGCGCATGGCACTGACCACGGCCCGAGAAGACGATTCAAGTCCTCACGCATGGCACAACCGCCGCCAGAAGATGATTCAAGTCCTCACGCATGGCACAACCGCAACCAGAAGACGATTCAAGTCCTCATACTACCTCCAGCCCGGAAGGCTTTAAAACCACTCGGTCCGGAAGACCGTATAAACCTCCCACATCACTACCTCCAGCCCGGAAGGCTTTAAATCACTCATTCTGGAAGACCGTATAAACCTCCCAAATCATTATCCCCGGCCCGGAAGGCCTTAAACCACCCGATTAGGAAAATCGTAAAATTTCCACCCCAGGACGCCACCACGTCCTCACAATTGACCTCGGCGGTCACCACATCTTAGGACACCACCCCGTCCTTACCACTGACCTCGGCGGTCACACGATACTTCGGCACCACCACGCCCACATACACTCACAAATTCACGACCTCGAACTACGACCGGGCTTGATTCCCGCCGGGGATACGTAGGAATCCTATCACAGTGGTCCGGCCCATCGACCTATACGGTCACCCGGGGACGCCGTCACGTCCTCACCATCGACCTATGCGGTCACCCACGGGACACCACCACGTCCATGCACGAGTTTCGGTCGGAGGACCACTTTCCATCCTCGTGCACCACCAACACTCACCCCACACCCGAACTACGATCAGGCTTGATTCCCGCTAGGGATACGTAGGAATCCTATCACAGGGTCCAGCCAACTGACCTAAACGGTCACACAATAGGACACCGCCACGTCCTCACCCCGACCTTCACGGTCACTTCCTATCCCGGCCACGCGATCCGCAGTTAGGACCACTTATCTTATCAACGACCCCACTTCCTCCGTAAGTGACGTCGCCGAGGGGCTTCTGTAAGTACCCCAATTTGGATCACCCTCTTCCGAGCACATGGGAAACACCGCAGACTCACAAACACAGTCTCGAAGACCTCTAGCACTCAAAACCCTCAAACCCTCGGCCAAACCAAGTGGAGGAGCCTTTTGCGGGATAAAAAGGGACAAAAGGACCTTTTGGAAATTTTCAGGAAATTGGAAAAGCATAAGTGGTCCGTACGGACCTCTTTGTTGCAATAATTACTGAATCCCCTTAAAGTCCACAATATTCCCTCAAATCCCGGAGAACATCATTACCCCCATGCATGGTTGGTCCGTACGGACCTCTTTGCATGCTGAGATGGTCCGTACGGACCTCTTTGCACAGGGGACACCATTATTCCAGAATATTCACAATTATTACAGATTCCCTCAAATCGAGGAAAACTAAAATTCTGGATAGCCTACAAGGTCCGTACGGACCTCTTTGCACAAAATCTACCACTATAAATAGAGGGCTCCCCCTCCCATTTCATTCACACCCCCCTCTTCTCTCCTCTCCCCCCAGCTTTCAGGCTCCCCTCTAAGACCCTTCGGGGCAATCCCGGCCCCTTTCGGATCCTTTCGAGGCCTTCTGAGCTCCCTTGTGGTGCTCCGAAGCCTCTTCGAGCGCTCCCGCGACGCTCTCGCGCTGCCCCGAGGCACTCTCGAAGTACTCTGAGGCCCCTCGTGGTACTCCGAGGCCTTGCCTGGTCTTTCCCGAGGCGTCCCGGCTCTTTCCGAGTCAAACCAGCCACTTGAACGCACGCCGAACCTCTGCCCGAATCCAACCAACGATTCCAACGCACGCCGAACCTCTGCCCGAGTGATCCCTGCGATCCCAACGCACGCCGAACCTCTGCCCGAACGCATCCTGCAAACATCAACTCACACCGAAACTCTGTCCGCAGACAACCGGCCCCTCCCGAAGCAATCCCGATCCGTGTCGGAACACTATTCCATCCTCAAACACTATTCCCCAGCGGAAGACAGACACGAACCAACATTGGTAAGGCTTCCTTCCATTACTATTTCAATACATTTCAATACGTAGTGTACAATGTAGACATCCGATACAGCATGCTTTTTTTAAAAAAGCACACACACACACACAACATTTAAAGAATATTAGGGGTATCCGAAAGACTCGTTTTTACGAGGCGACTCGGGTGAGCTCTAAGATTCTAATATTCTCTTTCCGAGGAGTCATCTGACCTCCGAACTCAAAATCTCATCACACAAAAACAGTTTATTTTTAAACTGATGCCCTTTTTCAATGTTTTGGGCTTAAAAAAAACGGCGTGGCGACTCTACAAATGCGAAAACAAACGGCGAGACACCTCCAACACGCTAAAGCGGAATATGCCAGATGCCGGGGCGCGAACGCGCTGCCTCTCGGATCCGGGCGACTTTCCCGAAAAGCGACAAATGCGAGATGCCGGGGCCCGTGCGCGAGCCGGATCCGGGTAATTTCACCTGGCGCGGTAGCGCCTAGGTGATGTCACATGAATTAGCGATTTGCACATTGTTCAATCATATAAATTATTATCAAGTTAAATGGCATAAAAAAACAAACAAAATCTATTTGACTAACTGTTTTTTTTAATTCTCGCGCAGAGACCAAAAATCATATTTGGATTTCAAGTGATCGGAGGGAGGGAGTATAAGACCATTTATATTTACAATGGCATGTTGATTTTTTTTTTTCAATAGTTGAAACATAGTTGAAACCATTGCAACTCATTTCTTGCCATTTTCAATAGTTGATTTTTTTTGTTGAATTTACTCAATAGGTATTGAATCCATGAAGGGCCCCGTTTCTTGCCACGTGGCGCCACCTGATTGGTCACTGATTTTTTTTTACAAATCTCATTTGAATTTTTTAAAGGCAATTATCTTATATAAAAAAATTATTTTTTTACGCCAAAATTCATAATTTTTTTCTCTATAAATAGAGTCCTCTTTCATTTGATTTGGACACAGAATAAAAACACTATTTTTTCACTATAAATTTCTCAATTATCCTTCATTTTGTACGAAAAAAAACCCTTCTTTTTAGTGAAATGGATCCCAATAATTAAAAAAATTAATTAAGTATGAAGTATTTTTTTATCGTCATTTTTCATATTTATTTAATTGCAATTAAAAAAATTAATTAAGTAAGAAGTATTTTTTTAATTATAAATGATAATAATAATAATTATTATTTTACTAATCATAAAAATAAAAAATAAAAAATAAAATAAAAGTGGTGGGGTATAGTGACGCAGCACGAAGCGATAGATTCGTGATTAGCGCACTAATCACAAGAGTTCTCAAGCGAAGAACCCTAAAACACAATAAACTGGAATCCACCAGAAAAGAGATAAAACCCTTCAAATTAATCAATCAAAAACTGAGTTTAAACATGCCTAAAAGTTGTTTAAATACTTCCCTAAACCCTAAGACATAATAATAAATCAATGACCAAAATACCCCAAGTTTTAATGTCAAATACTCAGCAAAACGGAATCACAAATCGAAATTAGGAAACTCCCCGTCGACGCGAGGCGGGCGCCTGGGCCTTGGTCAGGCGTGCGCCTGGGAGGCAGTAACTTCACCAGTCGTGGAACCACCTTGAGGCGGGCGCCTGGGCCAGCATGAGGCGGCCGCCTGGGGGGCAGAAACTTCATCCGCAATTGAGCCAAGGTGAGGCATCTGAGGCGGGCGCCTGGGCTTGTGTGGGGCGGCCGCCTGGTTTCCAGTGTGTCCTCCTGCATCAGTCTCCTCCACCTCCAAAGAACTCGACCCCGAGTTCACATCGGGATAAAGAACTCCATCCGCGTAATACTCATAAATGTCAGCAACATTGAATGTGTTCGAAATGTTCAAATCGTCGGGGAGGGCCACCACATAAGCATTATCATTGATCTTGCGAGTTACTTTGAAAGGTCCATACTTGCGGGGCTGCAACTTCTTGTAAGTACCAACGGGAAAATGCTCCTTCCGCAAGAACACCATCACATCATCCCCAACTGCGAAAACTTTCACCCGCTTCTTTTTGTCAGCAGCCGCCTTGTTTTTCAACCCCGTAGCCTCGAGCTTAGTCTTGACTGCTTCCTTGACAACTTGCACCTCCTTGGCCATATTCTCAGCAGCTTGACTCACCTTACGACCGTTAGGTAATGGCACCAAATCCACCACGTGCCTAGGAACAGATGTATACACCAAGGAAAAAGGTGACTTCCCTGTCGCTGAGTGGACTGCACTGTTATAAGCAAACTCCACCTGTGGTAACGCCCGATCCCACTGTTTCGGCTTGTCCCCACAAACACTCCGAATCATGTTTCCCAAAGTCCGGTTAGTGACCTCCGTCTGTCCGTCCATCTGCGGATGAGCTGTAGAACTCCTATTCAGTGAAGTGCCAAACATACGCCACAAGGTAATCCAGAAGTGGCTCAGAAACTTGGTGTCCCTGTCCGAGGTAATGGACCTAGGAACTCCATGTAGCCGTACAATCTCCCTGAAAAATAACCTCGCAATATTGGATACGTCCGCCGTCTTCTTGCAAGCAATAAAATGTGACATCATGGAAAACCGATCCACCACCCCAAAAACATAATCCACACCCCGTTGTGTACGAGGTAAACCCAAAACAAAATCCATGGACAAGTCCAACCAAATATCATCAGGAGTAGGTAGGGGTAAATAAAGACCAGTATTTTGAGACTGACCTTTAGAAACCTGACAAACATAGCATCTCCGAACAATAGAACTCGCGTCCTTCCTCAGATGAGGCCAGAAATAACGCTCCTCCAAACCGGCAATGGTCTTGTCTCGTCCCAGATGTCCACTAAGACCCCCTCCGTGTAAATCCCGAATCAGTTTCTCCCGTAGGGAAGAAATAGGAATGCACAATCGATCCCCTTTAAATAGGAAACCATCTCGGATATGAAAATATGCACTTGGATGCTTGCCCACACACTTCGACCATATCTCCATGAAGTCTGCATCCTCCTCATATAAGTCTTTCAGCAAGTCGAAACCCACAACCTCCTGCGATAAGGTGAGTAACAATGAGGCCCTCCTGCTCAAAGCATCTGCGACTTTGTTTTGAACTCCCAACTTGTGCTGAATAATAAAAGGGAACTTCTGCAAATAACTAACCCAGCGAGCATGCATCTTGTTTATCACCTTCTGACTATGCAAAAACTTCAAAGCAAGATGATCAGAAAACAGAACAAACTCCCTTTGAACTAGATAATGCTCCCACTGTCGCAAGGTGACGAGTGTCGAAACGTCAAAAGAAAATTTCCGACTCAAACTACCTACAATTGATTTGTAGATAGGGTAAGTAGGGTCGAACCACCGAGACACGAATTTAAAGTATATAAAATTATTGCTAGGACAAAGATTTTATAAAGAGAAGAATTTGTTGATTTCGAGACTAATGCTTTTGAAAATTTAACTAAAATTGTTATAAACAATGTTTCAATAATAAGGAGAAAATTCTCGGAATTGGCTTCACAATTATGCTCAAGTTTCACAGTTCATCAATCAAAGTATACTTGGGGTTTCGTTCTTACTAAATTATGATTGGGACACTTCGGCGGGTGATTTGCAATCAAGTGTTCCCAATTAATCTATTCCCTTGGCCCGTTCATAGATTAATTAGAAACCCATTTAAAATTTAAGAACAACAAAAGAAACCACAATTCTTATGAATCTTTTGGCGGGGATTCAACAAATTGTGACTATCAATCCAAGACTAATTTCAATTATAAATTTGGCGATTTACAATTGAAATTCTAAATAATTCAAGAACAATTATGTGATCAAGATAAATATTCTAAAATTCCATTGAAAAACTACTTGATAATCCCAAGTAACACAATGATAAAGATGAAAAATAAAACTCAAAACATAAATTGTTACCTCCAATTCCAAGAACAAAGAGTTTAGCTATCCATGAAAATAAAGAACACCAAGAAAATTGTTGATGAAGAAGAAGCTTTTGAGAAGATGATTATAAAGTTCATAAAAAAAATTAATAACTGAAAAGAGAGTTGTCTCAATAGTGTTAATGTCCTCCTTAATATATAACCCACGGCTGGAAATTAATCTCTGTAAAGAACCACCAACAGTCACCATTAAGAGGCCCCTAATTAACTCACATCCGTTCCAATCCGCCTGAATCCGTCCACAATTCGCCTCGTGGGCGGTCGCCCACGTCCCCCTTGAGCGGTCGCCCAAGCCGACAGAAAGATTTGGTCTTCAAAACACTTCTTATGCGCGGCCGCCCACATCACCCTGAGCGACCGCCCATCTCACCAGAAAGATGTGGCCATTTTATTCCCTTTTCCTTCGGCCAGGCTTGACCTTTGGCCCAATTCTGCTGACCCACACATTCAGTATTCCTCGGCCCTTGTTGCTCTGGCCCATACCAGCCTTGGTCTTGCTTTTGGTCTTGATTCCATTAGTACCCATTTTGAATTTGATCCGTCCCATAATTGCAACGTCTCCTTTTTCCGCTTTGATTTATTCACAAGATGCTATCAATTACCCAACTTGAACCACTGAAACTAAAAACACTAAAACACCCATTAAACACCCAAAACTAAAGGATTAAGCAAATAATAAGTTCATAAAGTAGTCAATGGATGAGTGTAAAACTCACTCATCACAAGGCTCAAAAAACTACATAAAATTCCTGATCATAAGTACTCCACCTCTGACGAGCCTCACTCAGCTTCTCACTGAAGAAAGCCACCAGGCGCTTTTCTTGTGAGAGGACAGCTCCAATTCCCACGCCGCTAGCATCACACTCCACCTGAAATATCTTGTCAAAATCTGGTAAGGCAAGAACTGGTGCAGTGCAAAGCTTCTCCTTGATGAGAGCAAAACTTTTTTTGCTCAAGACCCCAATGAAATCTCCCTTCTTCAGACACTCGGTAATAGGTGCCGTAATGGTGCTGAAATCCCGCACAAACCTCCTGTAAAAGGTAGCCAGCCATGGAAACTACGCTCCTCCGTGACTGATTGTGGAACCGGCCAATCCCTTATCGCCCTCACCTTCTCCTCATCAACATGAATCCCATCCTCACCAACAACAAATCCCAGAAAAAGCAACTTGTTGGTGCAGAATATACACTTCTTAAGATTGATATACAACTGATTATCTTTCAAAACCTGCAACACTTGACTGAGGTGTTCCAAATGTGCAGTTCATTCTTTACTATAAATCAGGATATCATCAAGATAAACTACTACAAAAGAGCCAATAAAAGGTCGTAATACCTGGTTCATCAAACTCATGAAAGTACTAGGGGCATTAGACAACCCGAACGGCATGACTAGCCACTCATAAAGACCATCTAATGTAAACGCAGCGAAATCAATAATGATAAACAAGAAAATCAAAGGGATTTCTTGACCTTGATTCGAATTCACGAATAAAGGGTTTAAGAACTCAAGAAGAATTCTTCTGCAGAGTTTGCAATTGAATAATTAATCAAAAGTTGTCCCTAAACAATTACCAAAGTTGTTTAAATACTTCTAAAACCCTAAGCAACAAATAATAAAGCAAAGGACTAAAATGCCCCCAAGTCTGAAAACCAAACAATCAGTAATTGGAAATAATGACGTAAATACGGAATCACAAACGACGCCAGGCGGGCGCCCAGCCTAATCCGAGGCGGGCGCATGATTCACCGAAGCATCCCTCTTGGTCGACCAAGCTTGAGGCGGCCGCATGGCTGAGTTTGGGGCGGCCGCATGGAGTACAGAAAACGCCCTTCCCATTTGGCCATCTTGAGGCGCGCGCCCGAGGATGAGTGAGGCGGCCGCCTGGTCTTCAGCCCCCGAATCGCCCAAGTTGTCTCCTGCATCAGTCTCCCCTTCTTGAAAAGGATTCGTCCCCGAATCCACATCAACATAAAGAGGATCGTCCGGGAAATACTCGAATGCATCGACATTGAAAGTAGGAGAAATGTGCCACCCGTCAGGTAACTCCACAACATAAGCGTTATCATTGACCTTGCGCACCACCTTGCAAGGACCGATCTTCTTGGGGTGCAACTTACTGTAGGTACCCACCGGAAACCTATCCTTACGCAAATGCACCATAACCAAATCTCCCACAGAAAAAGTCTTGAAGCGACGTCGCTTATCCGCATCTGCCTTATACTTAGCATTCGAGACCTCTATATTCTTTCGGACCTCCGCCTGAATAGTGTCGAACGATTCTGCCATATGTTCAGCTGCAACGCTATACCCCGGTAACTTTGGTAAGGGCACCAAATCAAGTGTATGACTCGGAGGACGCTGGTACACAATCTCGAATGGTGTCTTCTTCGTAGTTCTGTTAGGCATATTATTAAAAGCAAACTCAGCAGTGGCCAACATCACATCCCACTTCTTCGGATTGTCACCGCATAAACAGCGAACCATCGACCCCAAAGTCCGATTAACCACCTCCGTCTGGCCATCTGTCTGAGGATGAAAAGAACTGCTAAACTGAAGACCCGTCCGGAAGATACTCCACAATGTACGCCAAAAATTACTTAAGAACTTCGTGTCACGATCGGAAGTAATAGTCTTGGGAACCCCATGTAGGCGAACCACCTCCTTGAAGAAAAGTCCCGCAATATGAGCAACATCCGATGTTTTACGACACGGAATAAAATGGGCCATCTTCGAGAAACGATCTACGACCACAAACACCGAATCATTGGACCTTTGTGTACGAGGTAACCCCAAAACAAAGTCCATCGAAATATCCTCCCAAGGGGCTGTAGGAACAGGAAGAGGGGTGTACAATCCCGTATTCCGGAGGACTACGCCTTTCTGTTCGCTCGACAAACCATGCACTTTCGCATGAACATATAAGTATCCCTCCGCAGCTGTGGCCAATAGTAACGTTGGGAAACCAACTCCAAAGTTTTGTCACGACCAATATGACCATCCTTGTGAATCTCCGCAATAAGACTCTCACGAACGGAGCCTTGAGGAATGCACAAACGGTTCTTGAAAAATAAGAACCCATCCTGCAGAAAGAACACTCCGACAGGATCTCCATGCTGACAACGAGTCCAATCTGCAGAAAAATCAGGATCTGACGCATACAACTCTTTCAAGGCCAAACCCCACCACAACAAGATGCATTGTAACCAATGTACTCACCCGACGACTCAAAGCATCGGCAACCTTATTATGTTGCCCACTTTTGTGTTGAATAACAAAAGTGAACTGTTGTAGATATGCCACCCAACGTGCATGCATCCTGTTAAGAGATTTCTGACCATTCATATATTTCAAGGCTTCATGATCAGTATGAAGGATAAACTCACGGTGTAATAAATACTGCTCCCAATGTTTGATGGCCTGAACCACCGCATAGAATTCAAGCTCGTACGTGGTCCACTTACGTTTAGCCTCCTTAAGCTTTTGACTCATAAAAGCCACAGGTCGCTTACTCTGAATCAAAACAGCCCCAATTCCCACAACAGATAAAAACCTCTGCCTCAAAGCTTGTTTCATACGGTCCCAATCATTAATTGGTGGTCTGCCATTACGAATCAATTGGTTATTGATTTGTTTCCACCATGCAGACGCGCCACCCCTTAATTTGTATGCCACATATGGGACCTTTTTCTCCTCAAACCTATTCATCAAATCAAAATATTTTTCAACTTCATCTAACCAATCAGAAAAACCAACCATGTCCAACTCACCAGAAAAGAAGGGAATATCTGCCTCGATTTTTGGTAGTTGTTCGATATTGTTCTGAATTCCTCCGGCCGGCGGAGTGCGATGGAAGTGTCTGTCCTCGCGTCCTGCAGGGATCTCACGATTGCCTGCCCGATGCCCTTGGTTGAGCTGCAAAGCCTGTAAAGATTCCACGATTTTTGCATGTTCTTCAGCGCGAGCGGCGCGATCCTGCTGCATCTGTTGCTGCATCTGTTGAACCAACGCAGTAAAATTTGCGGTCATTGTAGCCATGGCTGTTTATAGCTCATTGATACCTCCATCATTTTCGTTATTGGCCATCGTCCTAGGATCTCTCAGGCTCTGATACCAAATAATGTAAACGCAGCGGAATCAATAATGATAAACAAGAAAATCAAAGGGATTTCTTGACCTTGATTCGAATCCACGAATAAACGGTTTAAGAACTCAAGAAGAATTCTTCTGCAGAGTTTGCAATTGAAAAATTAATCAAAAGTTGTCCCTAAACAATTATCAAAGTTGTTTAAATACTTCTAAAACCCTAAGCAACAAATAATAAAGCAAAGGACTAAAATGCCCCCAAGTCTGAAAACCAAACAATCAGTAATTGGAAATAACGACGTAAATACGGAATCATAAACGACGCCAGGCGGGCGCCCAACCTAATCCGAGGCGGGCGCATGATTCACTGAAGCATCCCTCTTGGTCGGCCAAGCTTGAGGCGGACGCATGGCTGAGTTTGGGGCGGCCGCATGGAGTACAGAAAACGCCCTTCCCATTTGGCCATCTTGAGGCGCGCGCCCGAGGATGAGTGAGGCGGCCGCCTGGTCTTCAGCCCCCGAATCGCCCAAGTTGTCTCTTGCATCACCATCCTTGCTCTTGAAAGCTATCTTTCACTCATCCCTAGGTCTGATCCGAATCTGGTGGTACCCACTGCGCAAATCCAACTTCGTAAACACCTTAGAACCGGATAACTCATCAAGCATGTCCTATAAACGCGGGATAGGAAATCTGTACTTGATGGTGATCTTGTTAATGGCTCTGCTGTCAACACACGTACGCCACTGATTTCCCTTCTTTGGCACAAGAAGGACTGGTACTGCGCATGGACTCATGCTCTCCCTGATGAACCCCTTCCGCAGCAAATCCTCAATGCTCTCTAAGTATCTCGTTCTCCTTAGGACTCATGCGATAATGCGGGAGGTTTGGCAAGCTAGCTCCCGGAATCAAGACAATCTGATGCTGAATGTCCCTCATAGGAGGGAGTTCGTTAGGCAACTCGTCAGCAAGCAACTCCTGAAAACCTGAAAGGAGCTCTTCAATATCACTCGGCATCCCAATCTCCACACTAACAGAACCTAACATCCCTTTAACCACTATCGGATAAAAGAACTCCGCTTCATCAATAGCTGCTGCCAGGTCTTTCTCGTTATGTATGAGCATCACAACCGGTTTCTCCTTATCCACCTGTTTCTCAAAATGCAATACAGGAGCTATATCAATCTTATGTTTATTCCATGTGAACATTAATACATTATTCTTACCCCGATAAGTAATATCATGGTAAAACTGCCAAGGGCGACCAAGCAGTATATGACATACGTCCATACTCAGAACATCACAAACGACCTTCTCCTTATAATGTTTGCCAATGGAAATAAGGACCATGCAAGTCCGTGTTACTCGGAGTTCCGAACCTCTATTCACCCATCCCAAACTATAAGGACTAGCATGAGGATCAGTCGTTAATCCTAGAAATTCAACCAATTTTTGCGAAACAAGATTTTCAGTACAACCGTTATCAATAATCATATTACATACCTTGTTCCTAACAGAACAGTATGCTCTCAGCAGATTCTTCCGTTGGCCCTCGTCCTTGGACGAAAGTAACATCTGTTGCAGCACGCACCCAACCCTATCATCGGACTCCTCTTTCGCAAATTCAACTCCTTCATACTCATTGACCTCGGGCTCCTCCTCTTCGTACTCATGCAAAACTGCAGCAGTTCTCCGGGTGGGGCAAACGTTTGACCTGTGACCATATCCCTGACAATGAAAACACTTATCTCCTGTTGGCTTGGCGTACGGATTCGCTGCTTTTTGTGTCGGAGCTTTGTTCACTGTGCTACTACTAGTATGGACTGTACTCTTGGCCTGCGGAGTTGGGACTTTATCAGCTACTGCTTTAGAACTCCCCTGCTGTGGAAACCTGTGAAAAGGGGTAAAATTTTTCGCGCTCGACTTCTCCATAAGTTCAGCTTTCAAAGCCAGAGTGGTAGCATCCGTTAAAGTCCACACCTGATGCAAACCCATATTTTCTTGTATCGAACCCTTCAAGCCATTAACGTAATGGGCAATTCTCTGGTCTTCGGTCTCCTCAACTCTAACCCGCGCAGTATACCTCTGAAATTCAGTAGTGTATTCATCAACTGTCCTTTTGCCCTGCACACAATTGAGATACAATTTATACAAAGTCTGCTCATAATCTGCCGGTAAAAATCGTTCCGAAATCAACTGCTTCATACGCCTCCAGGTTTTAATTGGCCCCTTTCCTTGTCGTCGCCTCTGAGCAACAACCAAACCGCAGCAGTACTCTTCAATCGGATCGCCACCATCTTTACCTGTTTATTCGTAGGCACCTCCATAACCTCGAAGAAACGATCAACGTCATTCTGCCAATCAAGAAAATCTTCAATTCCCATGATTTCATAGAATAACGGAATATCAGCCTTAATCCTATAATCCTGGCGATGTCGATTACCACCCTGCCCCGGCTCATCATCACTATCAACCTCAACATCGGAATTGGAACTAGAATCCTCTCTATCCCTATTTTCGACCCCTCTAGGGCGTCGGCCCTGTTCAATACCCCTGTCTCTCTCGCCACCACGGTTACGATTAGCACGAGCGTTTGGACCCTTTTGAGCAGCCACGAGCGCCTCCATCCGTGTTGTCAACGTAGCAATAGCGCTGGTTAGTCCCTCGAATTCTGCTCTTGTTACTTGATCCCCCATAACGAATCAGTGATGAAAGACAGGATAAATCCTGCTCTGATACCAACTGACGCAGCACGAAGCGATAGATTCGTGATTAGCGCACTAATCACAAGAGTTCTCAAGCGAAGAACCCTAAAACACAATAAACTGAAATCTACCAGAAAAGAGATAAAATCCTTCAAATTAATCAATCAAAAACTGAGTTTAAACATGCCTAAAAGTTGTTTAAATGCTTCCCTAAACCCTAAGACATAATAATAAATCAATGACCAAAATACCCCAAGTTTTAATGTCAAATAATCAGCAAAACGGAATCACAAATCGAAATTAGGAAACTCCCCGTCGACGCGAGGCGAGCGCCTGGGAGGTAGTAACTTCACCCATCGTGGAACCTCCTTGAGGCGGGCGCCTGGGCCAGCATGAGGCGGCCGCCTGGGCAGCAGAAACTTCATCCGCAATTGAGCCAAGGTGAGGCATCTGAGGCGAGCGCCTGGGCTTGTGTGGGGCGATCGCCTGGTTTCCAGTGTGTCCTCCTGCATCATATAGGATGATGAGTTGAAAGAGTGTTGAATTTTATTAAATAAAATTGTAGGGTTAAAAATTGAATGGGCTGTTTAATTATTAGGTGGAAGCGAGAGAAGGTGACTTAGAGTGTTGAGTGTTAAAGTGGGTGTTGAATGTTGTGAGGATATTGAAACTATTTTGTAGATGGTCTAAGGTGATGGATTAATGTGAGTTATTACAATACGTGTAGCCATTAATAAGGCTGTTATCATAAAATAATAGTAGGCGTTAAAAGAGTCTTATTGCTCACCACTTCTACGATTGCCATTTATTTAATTATATTCCCAATATCCTACTCCTTCTCCTCCTCCTTCTAAAAACATCAAATTATTCTAAACAACCCCATGGCTTGTAATATGACGAAAATACCCTTGTATAACCCATATAAATCTAGCTTGAACAAAGGAATTCAACACTCATCTCAAAACTGCTATAATATCTCTCTCTCTCTCAAATAATCCTAATTGAGAAATACTCTCGTTGACCATGGCACAACCCGATGAAGTACAAGCTCTCACCAATGCTTTCACAGGTACTTTACGACACACTCTTCATTCACCATGTGATATTCAAATTTTCGGTTTACTCCATAATACTCGTGTTTGACACTCGTATTTTAATTTTGTCGACACGAGACCGACCGATAAATCAACCTTAAACTTACCTTTACCACTTGAATTCCACCACACACAATCACTCTTAATGCTATTGGAACTGATGCTCCGCGATATTTGTTGTTCCCCTATATTCAGCAATGATCTGATGAAATTATGACCCTGGATCAAGGGTCGTGAATCATCAGCTGGTTCCATGTGGGATCCATTTTCAGTTGATCATCTTCTTAAGAGGAGTCGTGATTTTATTCTTTCCCCCCTCCTAATCCATCATATCCTTTCGGTTAGATATTAAAGCGGATCGATGCCTCCCCTCCCCTCCCCTGCTATTATTGTCATGAAAATGGATAACAAGTCAACCCAATTGCATGTCTTAATTGTCAAAATAATGTTGTTCTGGCATCTTTTAATTTACACCACCCCTTCCTGTATTCCGATTGATTAGCGGTAAGATTTTTATAATAAATAAATTACATTTTACAGTAATGTAAATTATATTTTAGAATGCGTGATACATTCAGGGGCGGATGCACTTCATCACCAGGAAGTGCAAATGACGCAACTGACATTTTGAAAAAAAAATTACCGAGTATTAAAAAAAAAATATATGGTGCAAATTGTAATTTTCAAAAAAAGAGGGATGCAAAGTGTAAATATGTGAAAGATAGTCTTATCTAACTTTCACATATTTACACTTTGCATCCCTCTTCTTTCAAAAATTACAATTTACACCCTATATTTTTTTTTCATACCCTCCCTTTAAATCCTAGATACGCCACCGGATATTTGACCAAAAACTATACAAGTGACTTGCATCTTTTACTGCCAAAAATCTCATCTCATTCTCATAAAAGTCAAAATACGATTGCTGAAAATTTCATCTCATTCTCGTAAAAGTCAAAATACGATTTGTTGTGAAGTCGGCCATACACTAGTCTCAAATCCAGAAAAAACGCAGTCAGTCCGATAGCTTGCATACCAATTAACTGATCTGGCATCTATCTAAATTGATATAGTTTAATTTTGAGGAAACTAAAATGTAGTTAAATGAAAATTGGTATGATGTAGGGATGGGTGTGTGCGAGAAGTCAGTGGTATCAATATTGGGGAAGTGGAATCATGAAACGAAAAAGAGTTTCAGGAAAGGAACTCCTCAATTCTTTGTCGAAGATCATCGTTCTTTCGAGCGATGGGCTGATGCCCACATCGAGCAACTCAAGCGCGAATTCTTGCGCTTTAAAGTAAGTACATTACTCTTTTATTTTATTTTCATTTTTTTACGTATCTATTTCATCTATTTCGGTTGGGCCATCTCACATGACCCAACCGAAAAAAGAAATGTCCAATTGTATTGAACCATGGCATTTATTTATGATTTGATCAGACTGCAACGGTGCTATGGACTATGCATCCTTGGGAAAGAGATGCCCGTTTGCTTAAGGATGCCATTCTTGACGGGGAGAAGTCTAACAATGTGATCATAGAGATTGCATGCACTCGAACTGCCGATGAGCTCTTGGGAGCCCGAAGAGCGTACCACTCCCTCTACGACCGCTCCATTGAAGAAGATGTGGCCATTCATGTCCACGGATCTCCACGCAAGGTAATTAATAACCTTACTTAATTCTTACCATTCAAAAAGTTTTTGAATTTAATCTTATGTTGTATTTTTGCAGCTGTTGTTAGCACTTGTAAGTGCCTATCGATATGAAGGTCCTAAGGTAAACGAAGGAACTGCAACATCTGAAGCCAAGACTATTAGTGAGGCACTAAAGAAAGCTGGTGGGAACCCTCTTCTCGATGACAATGTTGTCAATATACTTGCCATAAGAAGCAAGCTTCACATCAAGGCTGTCTTCAAGCACATCCAGGAGGATATTTATAAGGCGAACTCAAGCTTTATAGATGCAGTAGAATGCCTAACTACACCTCCTACGTACTTTAGCAAGGTTTTGGAGGCGGCAATGGCAGATGGTGCAGATGAGAACACGAGAGAAGGTTTGACACGAGTGGTTGTTACCCGAGCAGATGCGGATCTGAAGAGTATCGAAGAGGAGTATCATAGCAAGTATGGGGTTAGTTTAACCCAGAAAATTGAGGCTACAACAAACGGAAATTACAAAGACATTTTGCTGACCTTGATCGCTAGAGGAGAGACTAATTGATTATGGAACGTACGGCTCAAGTCACCAAAGAGTTTGGCATTGTTTTATCTTTTTTCTTAATTTCCTGTTATTTTGTACGCAATAATGGTTTGGTTAATTCTGTTGTCATTTCTTCATCTTATGGAAACACCTTCAAATTGCTTTCAGCATTCTTTCTCAATCCTATTTTCTTTTTACATTACACCAATTATTAAATTTTATTTGTGTTAATTAAACTTGTGATCAATTGCAATTTAGTAACCCGTGTGTTTATATACTTTTTGAAAGTCTTGTAGCTAGGACTGATCAGAGTTGTGGACAAACTTGTGTGTACAATTGTGCACACAAGTGTCAACACAACAGACTAAACAACTAATTTCCAGAAAATATAAAGATAACTAACAAAATGTAAATTGCAGCAGAATTAAAACATCATCAAGAAACTTTTTGCTGAAAACTTTTCATAAAACTACAACTTGATATGAATACAAGTTGTATAACAAACTCATACAAAGAAAAGGAAACGAAACACAAAAGACCAAACTAGGTTCAAGACTACGAACCCTATCAAACAATAAACAATCTTGACTAAAACACTCTCGATTTTTCAAGAAACAAACACAATTCACTCAATGATTGAATCATTCAATGAAGCTTTGTGAAATTCTCTAAAAATCGGTGAAGACCGAAGGAGATGCCTTCTTCCTTCTATAACCCATTGACTCCTAGTTTGGCAAGGAGTCAATCATTCCTTGATATCCGAAATCCTAGATGCCATTCTTTATCTTCTCAATCAGTCCATCATTGATAGATTACCTAAAATAACTCAAACACTAACTAAACAATGCAACGTTAATTGTTCGTAAAATATTCACAATTATTCCTAATCTATTTATTTACAAAAATTATATTTATAACTTAAATATCCGAGACACAAAGATATTAGAAAAAACCAAAGAGTATTTTCATACATTTTTCAATCCCCCCTATCTTTGTGGTTCAGATCAAAACCTGCAAAATAAATGGTTAATACTACAATTAAAAAAAAAAATTACCCAATATTCTACCACTGAGAAATTCAGAGTTTAAAAGTTATTACAGACCAAAATAGTAAACCAAATGTTTTCAAATATCTCAAATATCACTAAAAGTATCTTCTCCCATTGTATCCAACTCAAAGTCCAAACGAGCAGCATAGTTCACTGCGTCTTCAACATCTTCTTCTATGTCAAACTGTTGATCATCATCTCCAAGTTCTGCAGCTGTAACTCCCCCTGCATCAACTCCTCCTGCATCTATATCATCTCTCCCTTTTTGAGAGGAACCACCAAGAAGTGCTTCTAAATCAACAATGCTTTTTTCCAACTCGGCTATAAGAAGCTGTTTTCCCTCAATATCAGCCTTGCAGGTTGATATAAGGACCTATTTACTTCCAATATCCGCTCGGTGGGAGATAATCTGAGCTCTGAACAGAGCTATTTGACCCCAGATTTAACTGGAATCAGAAGGAGCAGAAGTAGTGCATGAAACTGTGTGCACAGATGTGTGCACAACTGGATGAACAGAGGAAGCAGCAGTAGGTGGAGGAACAATACCAAACATCCCAAAGTCATCAACCCTAGAAGGATCATTTATGGTTTTGGGGATTCTAAACTGTTTCGAAATGATAAAGAGACTGTCCCCTGGAATATCTTCCACCCCTTGATCCTTTAACATGGCATAGATTAGGTTTGGGTGAGGGAGAAAATAGGTAGTATTGGTGTTTTCAACAAAACTCAAAATGGTGTAAAAAATAACCTTCCCCAGACTGAACTTGTCCTCAGCAATTCGAAACAAAAACATAATCTGATCCTTAGTAACAGACGAGGAGTTTGAGGTGGGTAACCAGTTTGTCCTCAACACATGATGCAAAAACACAAATAGAAGAGTGATCCTAAAACCAGCAGTCCACTTAGTTACCCTCCCCCCGTGACAGATCGAACAACCTCATCAATGTTGGAGGGTAATTCCTCGAGAGGAAAATCAGGGGTGCACAAGAAAGCATTGATCCTAGTGGGACAAAAATCAATCACTACATCCCTCACAAACACTCTCCCAAAGTTTGGGGATCTCTCAAGAGCAATGTCATGGGTTAGGTTTGCATAAAACTCTAACACAAGTGACCTAGAATAGGGAGCAGGGAAGTCTAAAGAATTATCCAAATATCTCTTTGTAAAGAAATCAACTACCCCAAGAGATTAAAACACCTCCATATTCCTATTTTTTTCAATCACAGACCCCCTATGAAAATTCATCGAAAATCGACTCTCAGCCTCAGATGAATAAAACAGTGAACTGTACTTAGCATTCAGATCATAAGGAGAATTCGGAACATGAACAGAGGACTTACGCTTTCTGGTAACTGGTTTAGAGATGGACCTGCTGTCACTTGCATGATCAGTTGTGTGCACAACAATTAGTGCAGCTGGTTGCACATGAGAGGACTTTCTTGGTTTCTTGTGGTTGCAATTCTCAGAGTTACAGAGAGTATCTTCCGACCCTATGGATGCAGTTGTATCACTTGAATCATCAGGATGAGATGATGAACCTTCCTTAGCCATACCAGTCGCAGCTTCAACCCTTGAGGAGCTTCTTGTTACTCTCTTCGAACTCATCTCCTCCTGAAAATTAGCCGTAGGAGACACCGGAACCCTAGACAGAGATTTGGCCTGAACCCTAGCCGGAGGTTGCTTTTTTGCCGGGGATTTCTTTTTGATCAGCGTGATGAGCGGCTGAACGTCTTCATTGTACCCAGTAGTTGGTGATGCATCTTGAGGGAGATCCTCCTCTTCAGAGGAGTCATGCAGAACAAGCTTTCTCCTTGCACCGACGGCCTTCGATTTTGGAGGGTTCGAAACCCTAGAGCCCTTTTTGGTAGAGGCAGCACATTTCCCCCTTTGAAATAGAGCTGCTTTACCGGAGTCAATCAGCCGTTTAGAGCGACGAGTGCCCGACAATGGTGGGAGATGGGCCGTCTGAACAGCAGTGATTACTTCTTGATTGTCAACATCAATGGCCGTATACTGAGTACTTAGAGAGCCAACGTCGATTGGTCAGACTGATTGAGGCTCATTAACATGATCCGCAGTGGTGGCATTTAGCAGAGACTTCGCCGGAGAAGAAGAGGACGCCATGAGGATTTTTCTAAAATCAAGCGATTAGAGAGAGAAAGAACTGGAAAGAGAGAGAGAAATAAGAGTTGTGAGAGGAGTTGTGATTTGACTTGTTTAAACAACCATAAATACACGTACTTAATGGGAAGCAATCATCACCTCGAAACTAGGAAAGACAGATGAAGATGGAAAGAACAACCTTGTGATGCTTGGAATTGATTGCCCCTCTTGATATTCCAAAAATAAATAATGGACTATCAATTAAAAAATGAACACCTTACCATTTTTTGTGATTTCCTTTCCATAATTAAAAAGGACACTTTCCTTTGATTGATCAATCTCCCATACTGTCACCTTTGACAACAAGAACAAATCAAACACGAGAATTATCAAACACAATAGAAGCATTAGGTCAACAACATACGAACCAAAAAAAAATTGATCATATATTTGCCAAGGATTTCGAATGACCTAAATGAGAGAATGCCTAGAATGAGAGAACATGCACACACACTGAAGATTTTAATCTCAATAAATTGCAACATGGTATGATTAGAGAATATATTGACAAAACGTGAACACCAAGAAATCGATGAGAACAACACCCTCAATCATGTAGCCTCTAGAATGTCTCCATTTTAGGCATTGAATCAATCACTGAGAAGGAGCTATTCACACTCACACTATAGTGCTTGCCCAAATTTTTTTCCCAAGTGATGCACAATAAGTTATTGGCATTGAGCACATGAGTGGAAGCTTCAAAATGAATGGAGGCAGCTTGTTCCTTTTCTCAGTGACCTTAGATTAAACACCCACTCCATGATAGGTATCAAATGAGAATTTTTAACAAGGGACAATTATCACCAAGTTAAGAGGGGTCTCACTTTCAAGAGTCAAGAAGAGTCAAAATAGAAAACTAATCAAGTGATCACAAGAGATAATCGTGCAATGAATGAATGCAGGAATACGACCCTTTTTTTCATGTAATATACAATTATACAGAGATGCAGTTAGTTGACTACACAGTTGTGCAGTCACCTGTGAACACACAATCCGAGAGAGTTCTTAAGGAAAGAGAATCTCTCAATATCCAAAGCCTTGGTAAATATATCAGCAAGTTGATCTGTTGTTCCAACATGTTCAAGAGTAATAATTCTTTGTTCAACAAGATCTCTTATGAAGTGGTGCCTAATGTCTATGTGATTTGTACGAGAGTGTTGAACCGGATTCTTAGCAATATCTTTGGCACTCATGTTATCACAAAAAACAGTTAGGGTTTCACTTTTCAATCCATAATCCTTTATCATTTGGTTCATCCACAACAATTGGATACAACAACTACCTACTGCCATATATTCTGACTCAGCAGTAGACAAAGAAACACAGTTTTGTTTCTTACTGATCCAAGACACAAGATTATTCCCTAGGTAGAAACACCCTCCCGTGGTGCTCTTCCTATCATCGGTATTGCCAGCCCAGTAGGAATCACCGAATCCCACCAAATTTGTGTTGGTATCTTTTGTGTAGCTTAACCCCAAATGAGTGGTACCCCCAACATATCTTATGATACGTTTCACAGCTTTCAAGTGGGATACTTTGGGGTCAGCTTGATACTTAGCACAAATACACACACTGAACATTATGTCAGGTCTGCTAGCTGTAAGGTACATCAGGCTTCCTATCATACTCCTGTAGAGGGTGTGATCAACACTTTCACCCTCTTCATCTTTACAAAGCTTTTGGGATGATCCCATAGGTGTTTTCAGGTGTGAGGCATTTTCAAGCCCAAACTTTTTTACCAAAATTTTGGCATACTTTGATTGTGAAAATGACATTCCTTCTTTTGTTTGAGAAATTTGAAGACCAAGAAAGAATTTCAGTTCCCCAACCATGCTCATTTCGAATGTGGATGTCATACTTTTAACAAACATTTCAAGTAAGTCACTAGTAGTAGCACCAAAAACGATGTCATCCACATAGATTTGAGCAACAAGCATACCCTTTTTATTTTTCAAAACAAACAAAGTCTTATCATCCTCTCCACTTTTAACCCCAAGTTGAATTAGGTGCTCCGTTAGTCTACCATACCAAGCTCGTGGGGCTTGTTTAAGACCATAGAGTGCCTTTTTCAACTTATACACATGATTGGGTTTGGAAGGCTCCTCAAACCCTTTAGGTTGCTCAACAAAAGCTTCATCATTCAAAACACCATTTAGGAACGCACTCTTAACATCCATCTGATGTAGAGTGATTTTCAAGTACATGCAATAGCTCGCAACAATTTGATGGACTCAATGCGGGCTACGGGGGCAAATATTTCATCAAAGTCCACCCCTTCCATTTGAGTGTAGCCCTGAGCTACCAAACGTGCTTTGTTCCTTATTATATTTCCTTGTTCATCAGATTTATTCTTAAATATCCATTTGGTCCCAATCACATTGAAGTGAGAAGGCCTAGGAATTAAGAACCAAACGTCATTTTTTCCAAACTAAATTAGTTCCTCTTGCATTGCATTAATCCAGTTTTCATCTTTCAAGGCTTTCATGACATTCTTAGGCTCATAATTAGCGACAAAACAACAAGATCTCACCTGAGTGTACACAGATTGTACACTTAACAAACCTGTAAGTTCACGGTAATTGACCTTTTTCCCTCGTGTTTTCATTCATTCATCCAATCCCCAATGACCTGGGAAGTAGGATGATTACCCTGTATTCTGGAGGATATGTCACCTTCTCTGCTCACACCTTATTCATCAGTTTCAGAATCTGAACGTTGGTCATCAGGTGTTTGACCACTTGTGTTTTCAGTTGTGTGAACAACTAACTGTACAACTTTTTGCACAACAGGCGTTTCTGCAGTTTCATTTACCTTTACTGGTTCAGATTCGTCATTAACTGGTTCTGGCTCCCAGGTACAACCTGTAATATCATCCTCAACAGTTTTGACATTAAGATCAGTAGCATCATCAAAAACAACATTTATGGATTCCATGACTGTTTTGGTTTTGAGATTATACACCCTAAATGCCCTACTATTTGTTGAGTATCCAAGGAAAATAGCTTTGTCACTTTTGGAGTCAAACTTAGAAAGATACTCACGGTCATCTAAGATGTAACAAATATATTCAAAAACATGAAAATATTTTACCGTGGGTTTCTTCCCAAGAAAAATCTCATAGGGAGTCATGGTACTTCCAATCCTTAGAAAGACACGATTTCCCACATGACATGCTGTGTTCACAGCTTCTGCCCAAAACTTTTTGGATAGATTTTTAGAGCTCAACATTTCTTGTAATGTGCGATTTTTCCTTTCCGCTACCCCATTTTGTTGAGGGGTTTTGGGGGCTGAGAACTTATGAGTAATCCCCTTTGAATCGCAAAAAGCTGAAAAAGTGGCATTTTCAAATTCGGTACCATGATCTGATCCGACTCTAATGGCTTTCAGGCCATATAAGTTTTTGACCTTTTTGTACCAAATTTTAAATTCATCAACGGTGTTGGACTTTTTCCTTAAAAAAATGACCCAAGTGTATCTAAAAAAATCGTCCACACACACAAAACAGTATTTTTTCCGAGACAAACTCTCCACCTCTATAGGACCTATAAGGTCAGTGTGGATCAATTTAAGACATCTTGAGGTCCCACAGTTTTGGACCTTTTTGTGACTTGCTTTGGTTTGTTTCCCCTTTTGACATGACCCACACACGTTTAAATTTTCAAATCCAGTTTGAACAAGTCTCTTGCAGCCCCAAAATTGATTAAATCTCTGATTTTTCTTTCACTAGCATGACCAAGTTTTTGGTGCCAAATGGTAGTCTCATCCAGTTTAGTGGAAAAACATGTCACTGTGCTACCAACTTTGTAGCAGTTATCAGAGGATCGAACACCAGTTAAAATGCACACATTTTGATTATCAAAGACTTCACACTAGATTTGTCGAATTTAACAAATAAGTCATCATCACACAATTGACTTATGCTTATCAAATTTGCCTTGAGTCCTTCAACATGAAGGACATTGTGGAGATGAGGCAAACCTGATACATTCAACGTACCTTTGCCAATCACTTTACCTTGAGCTCCTCCACCAAAATTTACCTTTCCTCCTTTGAATGGAGTATACTAGTTGAAGTTTTCACGAGTTCCTGTCATGTGGCGAGAACAGTCACTGTCAAAGTACCAGGACCCTTCCACACTGCTCTTCAGAGAGGTGAAGGCAACCTGACAGTTCATAGTATTCTTTCTTATCCCGGCAGTTTTCCTCCCAGCTTTGGGCTGTGAGTGCTGTTGTGTTTTGGGTTGTGCACACAACTGTCTGCCCATGTGCCCATGCACATTTCCAAAACCCAGTTCCTGTTTCAATTTGTAACAGTAAGGTCGAAAGTGACCTGGACCGAAGCAATGGTGAAAAACATACCTCCACTTACTGTTTTGTTTGCTTGTAGCATTATGAACAGATTTACTAGAGTGGTACGTATTTGCCTTTTGATCTTTCGACGTGCTTGCTCCTTCTTTCACAAAAACGAAATCTCCATAGCCAATCCCTACTTTTCTTTGGTTTCCCATTTTCAAAACTTCATCTAACTTGGCTTTACTAAGTTTAGCCTTGTTAGGGTTTCGGTTTCTTTTTCAAGATTTGTTTTAAAAGTTTCACATTCCATATCTTTCCTTGTGAGTAAAACTTCTAACTTGGCTATGGAGTCCTTTTGAGAGTCACATTCTTTTGACAAACTCTCAACATCTGATTTTAATTTGATATTTTCAGCCGTTAATTTCTATTTACCTGTTTAAATACTTTGAGTTGCTCCATTCGTTTAGACCATTCTGAGTGGAGCTCAACATAAGTATTGTGCAAATCCTCATAGGTGGCACACTCCTCTTCTGATGGATCATTTTTATTTTCATCAGCAGTAGAGAAGTTCAAACAGGTGTATACACTGTTTTCAGTTGTGTAGTCAGTTGTGAGATAAGTTGTGTGATCAGCATGTTGCACAACTTCCTCATCAGAATCACTATCCGACAGAGTGACCTGAGACGAATGCCATATATACATATTAGCAGTCTGTTCATCATCGTCAGAGTCACTTAAGATCGCTGAGAAACTCATTCCACGCTTTTTGAGTGTATTAGCACAGTCATTGGCATAATGCCCGAACCCATTACAAGCCCTGCATTGAATATAATCAATGGTTTTTTTTTTTACCTTCGGATGCAGGCTTTTTAGGAACAAATTCCTTCTATGATGAATCAACCGTGAGTGGAGTAGAGTGTGCAGAATTTGGAAACTTAGTGAATCGTTTCTTTTTCAACGTGCTATTGAACTTTTGGGTGATCAAAGAACACTCATCATCTCCTAGGTTCTATTCATCAATGTCTTTGGACAATTGCACAAGGTCCTGAGATACCTTGAGAGCACTCGCAAGAGCCATTGAGTTTGCTCTGCTAGCCTCTTGTACCCCAAGATTCAATTCAAAATTTGTCAAAATACCCAGGATGATATCAAGTCCAACAGTTTGGACATCCTGAGTCTCCTCAATCATAGAGATTTTCATGTTAAACTTTTCAGGGAGGGTTATGAGTACTTTGCTAACAAGTCTCAAATTGGATATAGATTCACCCAATGAAAAAGATTCGTTAGAGATGTCCAATAGCTTAGCAGAGTACTCTTTTATTGTTTCATTTTCTCCCATCCTTAAAGTTTCAAATTTAGACATCAAAGTTCTTAACTTAGTTTTCCTAACACTAGCGGTCCTTCACAATGAAGTTGAAGTATGTCCCATGCGGTTTTGGCAACCGTTTGAGTTGAGAAAAAACTGTACATATGAGGATCCACATGGTCAGAGATTTCTCCCATTGCCTTAGCATTATAATTGGCCAGTGCGATTTCCTCAAGAGTCCAAGTATCTATGGGTTTAAGACCATAGTTTTTCTCTTCCTTGCCATCAGATGGGGATGGGGTAAGTTCAATTACAGGTGCAGTATAGCCATTAACAAGACTTACCCACGCACGATGATCAATGTACTTTATATGCATAATCATTTTCGATTTCCAAATGGTATAGTTAGACCCATTTAGAGTTGGCGGTTTATTACGATTATGTTGACAGTCCATCTTGGCTACTTTCAAGGATCGATCTCATTTGAGTCAAGAGTAAGCTCTGATACCAATTGAAAGTCTTATAGCTAGGACTGATCAGAGTTATGGACAGACTTGTGTGTACAGTTATGCGCACAAGTGTCAACACAATAGACTAAACAACTAATTTCCAGAAAATATAAAGATAACTAACAGAATGTAAATTGCAGCGGAATTAAAACTTCAGCAAGAAACTTCTTGCTGGAAACTTTTCATAAAACTACAACTTGATATGAATACAAGTTGTATAACAAACTCATATAATGAAAAGGAAACGAAACACAAAAGACCAAACTAGGTTCAAGACTACGAACCCTATCAAACAATAAAAAACCTTGACTAAAACACTCTCGGTTTTTCAAGGAACAAACACAATTCACTCAATGATGAATCACTCAATGAAGCTTTGTGAAATTCTCTGAAAATCGGTGAAGACTGAAGGAGATGCCGTCTTCCTTTTATAACCCATTGACTCCTAGTTTGGTAAGGAGTCAATCATTCCTTGATATCCGAAATCCTAGATGCCATCCTTTATCTTCTCAATCAGTCCATCATTGATAGATTACCTAAAATAACTCAAACACTAACTAAATAATGCAACGTTAATTGTTAGTAAAATATTCACAATTATTCCTAATCTATTTATTTACAAAAATTATATTTATAACTTAAATATCCGAGACACAAAGATATTAGGAAAAACCAAAGAGTATTTTCATACTCTTTCACTTTTGAAATTCCTAACCCTAGTTTTAAAACGTGCCCATTGAATTACGAACATGGTCAATTTGTTGCACTTCGACGTAAAAACTAACAAGGTTTTCCTCTTTCTTTTTTTTGCACATGACTTTTTAAGGGACTAACTTGTCATTTTGTAGGTAGGGTTGTAAACGAGCCGAACCAAACTTTGAAGTTTCAAGCTCAAGTCAAACTTGATCATTAGAAGTCGAATCAAATCGAGTCGTGAACCGTTTATAAGTAGCTTGATCAGTGGCGGATCTAGGATTTCTTAACTGCGGGTGCACAATTTACACTACATAACTTCATACTAAAATTTTTCTTAACACAATTACATTGCAATACATAACTTATTTTGTTGGGGTTTACTAAGTTCACCTCTCTTTCTAAAGAGTCAATCCTTTTTGGGGGTGCACTTAGAATTTTTTTTTTTTAAACTGGTAAAAAAAATTGACCGGGTGTAGAGCCACCCCTGAGCTTGATTCAATATCAAACTCGAGCTTTAACGAATCGAGCTTGAGATTAGATTTTTTTTTTCTGAAAAATTTGACTTAAATTTAAGTGTCAAAGAGCTTCTCGAGCCAAGTTCGAACAATAATTTAAGTGTCAACGATCTTATCAAGCCAAGTTTAAGTTTATCGAGTCGAGTTCGAACAAAAATTTAATTGTCAACGAGCTTATCGAGGCAAACTCGAGCTCGATTTATTCACGAACAAAAAAAAGATTCGATCTTTTAACGTTCTAAACAAGTTGAGATCAAGTTCAAACAAAACTCGTCGAACGAACAAGACGAACACGAGTAGGCTCAATAACAAAATGAGCTTGAAAAGTCTATTCGAGCTTGAGTCGATTAACACTTCGAGCTCACTCGAATTCGAGCTTTCACGAGCCGAGTACAAGTCGAGCTTGAGCCTGGTAGTTTCTTTTGACGGCCATATTTGGAGGTCATGAAAATAATTAATGCAATATTACTGATCTTAGGTATTTAACATAATATAAAGATACATAAATGTAAAAAATTAATTAACATAATTCCCCCCACCACTTTTGCGCATTCCTCTGTTCCCTTTTCTATATTCCCTCACCATCCTAATCTACTTCCCCACCCGCTGGATTGAATCTTCAGGATGGAAATGCCCTTCAAGGTGCTTGCTTCCACTAGTGGCGGGCGGGCGAAGGGTCCAAAGGACACGTAGCCGGAGGCGAGTCATCAAATCCAAGAATTCCATTTTCCTTCTTGTTCTTAAATTGGAAAGAAAGACAAATCGGGCACTACGGTGAGACGTGAAAAGACCCGATCCCATTTCGACCTCGATATATTAAAAAAAAATAAGTTGGAAAATGGCGGTAGTGGATAAAGTTATTGGAGATTCCGGCCTAGTCTATCTGGTGGGATACCATAGCAACTCGCCTCTTTGTAAATATTTTTTTTAGGGAAGTTCGGAGTCAAGCGCCTTGGGACTACCTATTGATGGAAGAGGGGCTCTAAGCGATCATGAGCGAAGACGTGTCGAAGTGAAAGTGCCGGGGATTATTATGAGCCTATGCAAACTGTCTTAAAAGCGGTAGATAGCCTGATTCCTATAGGATTTCTCCCTTTCACGCCTACCTATGAAATAGAAGCCTTAGTCCTCAATGAGCCTATGGTCCTTGCTTGTAAGTAAATAATGGTAGGGGCTGCTGTGAGGAATATGGAAAGAAAGAAGTATGAGAGCTAGCTAGTATGTAGGTTAGTCATGACTTGGTTTTTACCAAGTACAATATTTGCTTTTGTTATAGTAGGTAATGGCATCAATCAAATAGGGGGAGATTGTTGGGTATGCATACTTTAACCCTCCTATATTGGCTTAAGATTTGATTGATACCATAACCTCATCTCTATTTTAAGGACTTTAGGCCCATATATAATGAAGCTTAGACTTCAATTTTTTAGCTAAGTCCATTTTATAGAATAGGTTAAATTAGGCTTGAAGACTGGCACAAGACTCATTGGATATGAGGTTGCAGTTCAAAGGTTTCAGACCGCTTCATCAAAACCACTAAGCAAACCCCTCCAAGCAAAAAGCTATGTGGAACTCTTTGTCTGAAACAGCTCTTGAACAACCATGTGCAAATCGCATTAGAGAACTGCTCTAGCCAACCGCATTGCAGTTCAATCTTGAGACTGCACTTATGGTACCTCCTCACTGGTGAAACCGCTCATGAAAAATTGCATGCACACCAAACCGCTCCAATGATTGAAGACTTGAAGTGAACCACATTTGACCATTGGAATCCACGTCAGCAATATCAAAAGTCAACCACCAAATCTTTTCACGTGACTAAGTATCAGACAAGATCTGCAAGGATCTTGAAAAGGTGAAAGATGTCCTAACTACCTTATTTGCAGCTGAAGTCTGATCAGCTTTACCTGCAACTGCTGTACCTAAGGACAAAAGTGGATTTGTGGACCAATGGGAAAGCACCCGTACAGTACTTGCTAAAGCTGTGTCCAACGACTATATCCTTGATACTTGGGTATAAATATCCCTAATCTTCATCACTTGAAGATCGCTTGAGAAATTGAAATTGCTGTGAGTTCATACGAAGTTAAAGCTCTGCCCAGAAAATATTCAGTCCTTTGAATCTTCATCTTCTACCTTCAAGAAATATTTTCCAGTCTAGAAATCAAGCCTTATACACCATCAAGAATCATTGTGCTCTACATCTCTTAGATTCAAAGAGCCTTGATCTTGTATACACACACACACCTCACTTGATTAATCACATAGATTATTCATTTGAGAAACACCGGTTCTAGTCTAGGATTGATCTTCATAGAACAAATTTTAAATCTGAGTATTGTACTTTGTACTTTATAATTTCTCATACTCAATATAAAATATCACTCTTAGAAAATCCAAGACTAACCATCTTGGTAGTGGACGTAGATTATTTACGATTGAACCACTCCAAATATTGTGTTCTTACATTTCTGCATCATTATTTTCTGTGCTTATTAATTATCAAACTTTATCTCTATTTGATCTTATATACAGTTATCCATTATTGTGAATTGTGCTAGGAGTTAACTTTGTCAAACCTCATTTTTCATTTTTATAACCGCAATGAAAACCGCTTATCAAAACCGCTCCTCTAAACCGCTTTGTAACCTCAAATATTCCGCTGTGCATTTTGCAACTCTACTTGCAGTTTCTTATACACTGCAAGCGGTATTGTAAGCAAAAGGTTGAGTTTTAAAAAGAGGGCAAAAAATTTGTAACAGCTATTCACCCCCCCTCTAGCTGTTTTTCACCCTTGTTGCCACATTTGGGATCAACAGTAATCCTATCAAAAGGGTTAGCCTAGAGTCCCTTCAATCCATGAAGGCGATCTCGAAGCATACAACCCGACATTCCTAATTAAGAAATTAATTAGGGTTTGCTTGTTCTTATTTAATTGAAGAGAAAAGATAGTTTTGATGGAGCGGTTAAAAATTTTTCAACAAGAGGTTTGAAGTGATTAAAGACAGTAGTGGCATCATTTTTATTTTTGAGAGGGTAGAACCAGATGTATTTAGAATAGTGGTCAACGAAGATGATATAGTATTTAAAGTTGTCATAAAAATAGAGAGGGAAAGTCCAGACATCACTGTATATGACATCAAGGGGACCATTGGAAGTAATAGAATTCTCATAAAAAGGTAGTTTGTGACTTTTAACACAGTCACAAGAATTACAATGAAATAAAGAAGAACTAGGGACATTTAAATTGAAATTATTGCTAATATGCCTAAGAATTGGATAGGACGGATGACCGAGACGGTGATGCCAGTTTGTTGTTGTCAGGGTGACGGAGTGAGTAGAAGGGGAAGCACAATTCCACTCATAGATGCCAGACTTAAGAGGACCTTGGTGAAGGATTTTGCCCGAACGAATGTCCTTCACAAGAAAACAAGTGGGTAAGAAGGTGACAGAAATATTGTTGTCACGACAAAGTTGAGAAACAGATATTATATTACGAGAGATAGAAGGAACATGAAGAACAATATTTAAATGAAAAGTAGAGAAAGGGGTGGAGAGTGAGGTAGAACCAGTATGAGAGATGTTGAGGCCAATTCCATCACCGATAAGTAGTTCCTCGGTACCATTATATGGAGAATGTAGAGCAAGGTTGTCAAGGTCATTTGTTGCATGATTGGTGGCCCCACTGTCTAGTAGCCAAGGCAGCGGAGAAGGGTTGTGGACGGTGGCAGTGTGGGCAGAAGGTAGAGAGGCTGAGGGAGGTCGGAAGTTAGAGCGAGAGGGACTGGAGTGGTTGTTCGGAGAGGAACCATAGGAAGGATTAGGATTAGGGTTAGGGTTAGGGATGTTGGCATGGGGGTATTGCTGGCGGAATATAGGACATTGGGAGAGGTAGTGGCCGGGTGTTTTGCACCACTGACAACGGCCCTTGAAGGGAGGCCGAGAAGAGTTGGTGTTGGTGGTGGGATTGGGCAGGATGCCAGGAGCAGGTGAGGGGTGTTTGGGGTTGAAGTTTTGGTTATTGGTGTTTTTGGAGACATAGTTGACAGACACAGGGAATGAGGGAGAGGATTTGGATTTGAGTTTAAGGGCAAGTTCCTTGGTAATAAGCTTTTCATGGAGTTCATCAAAGGTGATGGGGTTTTCACGATTTTGGACGGCAGAAATAACACTGTCGTAATCGGGGTCGTTAAGTTGGTCGAGAATACGGTCAATGATATCATCGGGTTCAAGAGGGCGGCCCAAGGAAGCAAGTTGATCAGTGCAGTTTTTGATCTCTTGCATGTAGTCAGAGATCGAGCGAGGTCCTTTGGTGATGTTTCGAAGGCGGTCTTTGAGTTGTTTTAAGTGTCCTTTGGAAGGGTTGGCATAGGTTTTAGAGATGGTTTTCCAGGCATCTAGAGAGGTAGGACAGAGAGAGAGATGAGGGGGACGATTGGTGGTGAGAGGGTTCCAGCAAGAGCACTTAAAATTAATTTGTCTTGCGGAACCAAGATGTGTAGGAAGGGTTGGAGGCTTGGTCGCTTGAGGAGGAATCAGTGGTGGTGCCGGATTGTGGTGTGGCTGGGGTGGCATCGGGTGTTGGGGTTACGGGTTTGGGAGGTAGATATTTGGGCGGAGCAAGATGTGTGCCATCAATGAATTTGTAGAGATCAAGGCCAAATAGTGTAGCCTCGATTTGGGCCTTCCAGGAGATGTAGTTTGTAGGGGTGAGTTTGAGAATATGGGACAGCGAGACGATGATGAGAGGGGTGTTGGGGTCGGCGGCATTGGTTAAAAACTGATGATCTAATCCAGCCATTGAAGAGAAGAAGGAAGTCGGTTAAGGAAAGAAGAAGGAGAGGGGAGGCGACAGGAAAAATTAGGATCGTGTTGCTCTGATACCATGAAGAGAAGAATACTGGAAGAATTGATTTTATTGATGTACACAATAGGTATATATATACACGGTTGTGGTGAGTTTCTTGATGAGCAGGAAACGTAAACTAAGGAAAGGATAATTACAAAAGAATAAAAGATTACAACTAAAATAAAAGATATGTACAATAATAACAATAACTATGATTTGGAATGTGTATCTTTATCATTAATTACTGTTTAAATTGATAATCCCCCTTAAGCAAGATCGATCTTCGGATTTGGTGGATGCGATGCTCCTCGACCTTCCAAATCCATCACTTAAGCCTCGAACCCAAATATTTTCAAAAAGATTTTTCTTATTGTTTTTCTAAATAAATGATAAGTGACGACTCTGTGTTCATTAAAATTGCATCGCTACAGTTACAAATCAAAAAAAGAGAGATATTTGGAGGAAAATAAGTCAGTGTCAGTCAGGGTGAAACACGCGCGAGTCCCGTAAGGGCCTCAGACTCGTGTGAATTTCATACCCATGGCGTGACTCGCCCGAGTTTGGATGAGAGTAGTATGACAGAAATGACCCAAAAGGTTAACTCAGTTATTCAGTTTTGTTCCAAAACTAACAAAATTTGTCAATAACTTAACGGAATTAGGCGAAAGTTAACGAAAATCAATAGAAAAAGATAAAAGGATAGATCCAGTATGCAATCGCGTGTGATTGAAATAAATGTATTGCGTTTTCAAATAATAAGGAAATATAAGTTATGGCATTCAATCTTTCTCTATGACATGTGATTTTGAGTGAAAAAAGAAGACAGAAGAAAAATATGGACTCTCGTATTGAATGAAAAGGGGCATTATTATTACTAATATCTAAACGTAAGATAGAGTTTCCTGAAAATCATGGAAAATGACTATAGAATCAACTCTAGGGAAAATAAAGATTACGGTAATTAACTCAATAATGAAGTACGATTACATGATATTCAACAATCGCATCACCCGCGCTATTAAGGAAATACGTCTTTGCAGTAGCAATGCCACGAGCCAATCGAAACTCCCCGGACCCACCAACAATTGACATCTCACGGTATTCATGAAACACTGGATTTCTACCCACCATGCTAAGAGTACTTCCATTGAATTCCCCATCTGAAAACACCAAGTTGAAGTTCATAAGGAGTCCTAATTCTTCTTGTCCAGCTGAAGCATACATCCCTTGGGCTCGACCGATGATCTTGGAGTTTGGTTCGGGGCCCACGGTTAAAGGGTCGTCGGCCATGAAAGTTAAACCGAATGCAGTGGTTGATTGGATTGGTGATCGAACAATCTGCACGGCTGTGGGTTTTTGACCACTGACTGTGTCATGGAAGTAGAAGTGAAGCTTTGTTGTCTTCTCTTTCATGTTGGGGAGATTTTGGAACCATTTTTCGACGTCTCCGGGGGACTGAGCAATGCCATTAGCGAGTGGCATGGCAATAACAACTGAGCAAAGAACTAGAGTCGTTAGCCATAGCTTTGCCATCTCTCTCTCTCTCTTTCTCTTATAAATATTGTTTTGGTGTCTAATGAGAGACAAAGGGACTGATTATATACATATATATAGATAGATGTTTTGGTGCCTACCTAGCCTTGAATTATTTACTTTGTATGTTCATGGAATTGAATTGAAATTTATTGCTATTTTTGAATTGTGGTAAAAGCAATTCTCTTTTATTGAAAAGTTAATAATTTCACTAAAAAAATAGACCCTTATTTTGGTAGTAAATCAAATAAAACCCTATATATTATGGAAACAAGAAGACCATTTTTATTTTTATTTATTTTTATTTATTTTTTTTCTTTTTTCTTTACTCTTAAAGAAGGGGATCAACACATTTCACCGCTCCCCCCTTGATGCACTTCACAGAGGCGCCTAGCTATGCTAGGGAGGGCAATGTCATTCCCTCTAACCACTGGTGGGGGAATCGAACCCAGCGACCTCCAGGGTTGGAAGCCGTGAACTCTAACAAAAAAAAAAAAAAAAAAAAAAAAAAAAAGAGACCATTTTTAGATTTCTATAGTCAACGATTAAAAGTAAATCAAGAGTCAAAGATTTGAGAGTAAGCAAATATGTAACTACAAGATTATATATGATAAATCAGCTATATGTATTTACATATTAAAGTTGAAAAATGAAATATTGACCCAAGGCTAATTACAAGAATATGATAATTAAATCAAGAGAAATGAAAGTCAAAGAATAACTTAGATCCCAATATACAAGAAAACTTTATACTCATTGTCTCGAAAAGTTACTATCACTCTAGTCTATTTTTGGGGTTTGACCTAAGATGTGATAATAAATAATAATACCAATAAAACTCTTAAATTTATTTTTGAAATGCCGTTAATTGTACTATCAATAACATTATTTAAAAAAAAAATTAACAAAATTTCTTCTTAAAACACTTTTAATAAGATGATAAAATTATTGGTCAAAGTTCATTTATATATATTAGTACTAGTGATGCCGATGATTGTGGTGGCAACAACGATATCATGGTCTGGATTAGCGATGGTGAGATGGTATGCGATTAGAGCTATCAAGCGGGCCGGGCTCCGAGCTTCACTTAATGACGGGTCGGGTCGGCCCGAAATATTAGCGGGCCTAGTAAAAGTCAAGCCCGGCCCATTTGAACATGGGCCTTCGGGCCTATGGGCCAATCCAAAGTTCAAAGCAGTGTTCTACTTCTAACTGTTGGGTTATGGGGTTACAAACGCAGCGGAAGATTTAACAAAGAACATCAAAACCCTAGCCCTAAGATCCGTCTAGCATGAAGAGATTAGAAATATATATGAAATAGAATTTACATACCTTGAATGCGATTTATTTGTTCAAAATAGATCTCCAATAGCGAATCTCAAAACGAATCTCAAAAAATCGTTGATGAATGTTTTTGATCTTCTCCTTGTTCTTTACCTTGTGATGAATCAATGATCGAAGGCTTCAAGCTTTTGGTGATAACTTAATCACCTCTATCGGTAATCCACACGCGAACAGACCAAGAATGCTTCTTGATTGATTGCTAGATGATTTCCAATTATTGAAACGATTTTTCAATAATTAATGGCTAAAAGTGTTTTTGATCTTTGATTCTTAATCTAGATCTCAATTTTAGCATTTCATAAACTCCAAAATGTCATATATTTTTGGCTGACCAAAGGGTTCTATTTATATCAAATATAAATCCCTAATTATTAGGGAAAGAATCCTTGTCGAAAACCAAAACCAAACCAGCAAAGGAAAAGAGTACGGACAGATTTTAGCCGCTGGCACGAGTCGTGCCTTATGGCCAAGTCTGTCGTGCTACCAATTGAGCCATTAAATCAGGTTGCCAGATCAATGGGGCACGAGTCGTGAGCACGACTCGTCCAACATGCCATGAGTCGTCCCCAATGGACTTTGTTTTTATTGTTATTGATGTAGTCAATAGGGCAGTAGTGTTTGAGAGCATGCCTTTGCTTCATTCTCAAGCAAGGCTTTGCAGCTTTTAACCTTTTAAAGCATTTCTATATTGGAAGGGTGTGATTTATTAATGGTGGTTCCCCTCCTTTCCACTCAAAGTGTGCATGCCTGAATTAAACAATACCCTTATTTCAAAAATTCAACTACTTTTTCAAAACTTTATAGTAAGGGTGTGAAGTTGAAAAGCTATAGATTTGTTATTTCTTAATCTTAAAGTTTCGAAGAGGACTCTGTGGGTTCCATCTATCATCACTGATATGTCGTTAAATGACGTGGTCAATCGGACGTTTGATGATGCTCAAGAAGAAGGTGCAACAAAGTGGCATTCTTTTGGATGCTTTTTTCTTCTTCGCTCAATTCTAATCATCCAAACAAGTCATTCTTATGTTGGCTTGCCACAAATGTTTTGGTTTGGCTATGATGATAGGGCTATGTGGACGTATAAATAAGTGTTAGGTTGTTGTACGGTACAACTGCTAATGCAGAATAAGAACTACCTGCAGCTACTGAACTCTGCAGCATCTTCTTACCCCATTATATTGGATTATTCTGTTATGACTTGAAACTGCTAGTTGTACAATGAGTAGAGCTTGATGAGCTTGTTATAGTCATAAGTCTGGGAAATTCAAGTCATTTTCATAATTGGCCAACATTGTTTTAGCAAGTCAGCACACAGTATATATTGTAGGAAGTAGCATTAATTAGTCCACAATTGGCCAACATCCATGGCCTCTAGCATAATCTCCAAAAGTGAATTACAACCTCAAAAAAAAAAAAAAAAACTTAGAAACATAAATAAATGTTAACAAAAGAGAAACAATCTCACACAATGACCTTAAAATTACACCCTTCTACTCTCACTCTTCAGTAGTGTTGGACATACATATTGTACTCAATAATGGCATCTCCAGTCTTGGGATTATTGAACATATACGTATGAGCCAACGCGTACCCACGCCCAAATCGAAAAACCCCACTCCCTCCAACAATAGGCATTTCCCTAACATCATGCAGCACCGGATTCCTCCCAACAACACTTATACTACTCCCATTATACTTTCCCTCAACAAACTCAAAGTTAACAACCATATGCAAAGCTATTTCATTTTGAGCCGCATAGGAATACATCCCTTGTGCCCTTCCAATAATCTTGGAGCTCAGCTCTTTTCCTTCAGTTAGTACATCGTCCATTATGTAAGTGGTGCCGAAACCTGGATTTTTAGGTCCTGTGATGCGGACTGCAGTTGGGTTTTTTCCACTGAGGATGTCGTGGAAGAAGAAATGAAGGTGGCTTGTTTTTGCCATACGTTTCGTCGTTATGTCTTCGGAGAGCTCGGTGGCAAAATGTCCAAGAGACGGGTTAATGAGAAATGAGGTTGATGAGAGAAGGAAGAAAAATGTTATGAGAGTGGATCTGGGAAAGGAATAGGCCATTTTTTGGATTTGCGGTTTTGTGTGAGGATATTTCAACTGGACTTATAAAGGAATGATATTGGTTTGGGGGTATAAGATATACTGTATTATAAAATACGTGAAAAGGTTACGGAGAGGTTGTGGAGCAGTTTCACAGGAAGGAAAACACCTGTTTGGTGAGCAATGTATATTATATACTAATGCCGCAGGAAATGTGCTTATCAATCTTCCTTCACGTGGCAGGACTGATCACCTGGCCCCTTGACCTGAAATCAGAACCCACGACTAGCCGGATGTGTCTCCGGCTTAGACCATCGGGCGTGAGAGTAAGTATTTGATGATTGGAGAGCTAAAATGTACTGAATAATAGAATTCTGATAACAAAATAGCAGTTACCTTTGCACCGTGGGTAGTGATGAAGTATTTATAGGTGATGACCGTTGTATTTTTGGTGGTGCTACATGAGCTCCGAGATTTTAGCGACAGTTATTAGTAATGTGAACGTGCTTGTAACGGTCCCTGATTTGTAGGGATGCGGTTATAGGAATAATTCGAACATGTGTGCCTGAAAGTGTTAAGTCGACACTTGTTGATTAGGTCGAGGTCGCCATTTGAGGAATGGCCGACTTGACTGGCGGGTAGAGCATGGATCGTACCCATATTAGAACTTGGATCTTAAGGTCGGACTAAGTTAGGTCGGGACCTGGTAGGTCGGACAATGAACTTAGTCGACTGATACATGAGATGGGCTTTGGGCCATGTACTGATTGGGCCTAGCCCACTGGATATGTTGAGGCAATAGTTGCTTTGAGGATTGGGCTTTACTTGCTTGGACTAACTCGCTACTTTTGGTATGTTCAGTGGCCCCCAACTTTCGAGTTGACTTTGTCGACTAGGAAGTTAAGGAAATCTCAATGAAAATTGTTATTACTCGCAGGCTGTTACTTGCTCTGAAGTTTAGTCGACCCAAGATGACGTGGCACGATCCTGGTCGTCGGATATGAACAGTCAGAGATGAAGGAGCGCCGTTCTTCTGCAATGATTACTATTTGGACATTTGGTAATCCGTCTTGGAAACTGTTTCCGCCATTAATTAGGAAAATAATTTCGAATTTTCCTTTTTTCCTTTCCAATTTCGGAAAATATAAATAGTAGAATCCTTCTTTGTTTAGAATTTTTACCGTCTTCAAGCTCTCATATCTCCTTGGCGATAATAGCGGAGCAGCAATAGGATTTAACCCTAGCCCTCGTCTTCGTCAACAACTTCCCTTTTCGCAATCAACTGAGGTATTTCTCTTATATACTTACTTTAGGGCTTCAATTTCTGCTCTATTTTTGCTTCCGCCATGGCTAGGACCTTCAGTAGTGAACCAGGGGCTTGGTACAGATGCTACGCATTTGAAGTAGGGTATATAAGAATGTAAACGGTGAGTGGGAAGAGGTGTCTCTGACTGAATGTGTCTCCATCTTGACAAGGTGGGGGCTGAATTTTAATGAAATAGGATTGCCCATTGTAGAGGATGTAGGCACTTTAGCAATTGACGACTCGAATGTTGTATCTTTTCATCTCTTTCACGAATTGCTCGACCACATAGCTTTGTTTTATGTTAGGGATGCCGAGAAACCCTCTTTCCTTAGGAACAGAAAAGGCTTTCCAGGGGAGTCTAGGTCGCCCTTAGGTAGGTCGACTGAAATTGTTCACAGGTCTGACTCCCCTGTTTCTCCTTCTTCTTGTACAGATATGGCTTCTCAAGGTGGAGCTACTGCATCTACCTCCTCTGGCCCCAGGATTGTGGATGCGTTTGATGATTCAGCCGTGCCTGGGAAGAATGAGAGAGGCTATGTTCCTAACGGGCCGTTGCGAGGAAAGAAGAATTTGCCCTCTAGGTATAGCATGATCAGGGATTTCTGTGAAGTGAGTAAGGAGGACTATAGAGTGACCATCTATACTCAGAGGGATTTCATGGCCCAGTTTAGGTCGACTTTCACCAAGGATGCCCCACTAGAGTAGCTTTCTTCTATGGCCAATTCGTGGCCGGCCTCAGATTGCCACTTGACCCCTTTATTAACGAGTTCTTAGAGTGTGCTAATGCTCTACCCCTTCAGCTCGGAGCTAATACCTGTAGGGTTCTGGTATGCTTTGCTATGGTGTGTAGGTTCCTAGGATATGAACCCTGTATGAGGGTATTCAAGGAATTCTTTTGTATCAAGTATAGTGGGGAGGACCTGAGCATCAGTACCCCTTCTAAACCCAAATCTCCCAAACTCTTCATGAATCTCCCCAGCAAAGCAAGTGGATGGAACTCCCACGTAGTGGTGGTAGAGAGTAGGTTGGGATGGGAGTTTCCTTTGCCCAATGATGAAACAGAAACCATGGATGAGAGGGACTATTGGGAGCCACTCTGGCATTTTGACTTGTATAAGAAGTTGTGTCGATTAGCTGACAAGGGGCCCATCAGTTGGGAGAGTCTGATTACTACCAAGTATAACTTTATCCAGGCCGGAATGATGGCTGGAGAGGGAGATGTGCAACCCTTGGTGGCCATTGGTAGGGGCATAATATATCCAGACTGGGTTACCCATGCCCTAGGTAAGTTTGAGGATAAGTGTCAGCTTTGTAAGAGGACTGCCAACTACTGCAAGGACAATGGGGAGCATGCTGGTGGTAAGATATCCCTGCTCAGCTTTTCTTTATTCTCCCTTTATCTGTTAACTTGCATGTATGAATAGTTTGACTTGGGTGTGCTATTCGTATGTTGGACCTGTGGTTCGTACATAGCTTGCTCGTACATAGAACTATTGCTCGTATGTAGAACTTTGTATGTAGAACAATTAGCTCGCCCAGGATTAGCTCATAGCTTGTATGTAGAAGACACTTTGAATTGTATATGCAACCCTTAGCTCGTCAATTGTTTAACTCGCATCTATATGGGTTAGCTCGTGCATGTTAAACTCGTACATAGAACTTATAGCTCGCATGTAGAATGGTTTGGCTCGAACTAACAATCTGTCATCTTGTTTTTTTGTGCAGTTCTGACCCCTGAGCAAGAGGCAAATATGGGTCGCATATTAGTGGTATCAGATAGGAAGAAAGCCAAAAAAGCCCATGGCCACACGCTCGAGCCAACGAGAGAAAGAGAGGTCATGAGAAGGAATGAAGCTGCTAAGGATAACGCCGGCATGGTCCCAATGGAGGAGGTTGAATCTGAGGATCCCTTGGCAAGTAGCAGCCATACTAGGGAAGTGACTGAGGATGGTAACGGATCCAACAAGTCCAATAAGCCCAGCTTGAGCTCCGACCCAACTCCTGATGCTAACGCAACAACTTCTGGTGCGGTCACAGTTGAAGCTAAACCTCTGGAGGTTGTGAATGTTGATGAGGATGATATGATAGTGGATGAGGATGACCTGCCCCTGAACTCTAGAAAAAGGTCAAGAACTGAGAAGGGAAAGTCAGTTTCATCGAGCCAACTTCCTCCACCAGCCCCTTCTCCCCCCAACCAAGAGTCTCTCGAGGATCAAATGAGGAGGTTGAGTGATGTGCCCCCTCTCATTGGGGTCAATAGCTTGAGTCGCCGCTATCCGGAAATGAGCTTGGGCCAGGTCGTGGTTAGGAGGGTCATTGATGTCGACCTCCTTGCTCATTTTGCTGATAAGGGGATTACCCCTTAGGAATTCTCAGCTCGCTCTGGGATGGTGCATTGCGAGGTAATCTTTTACTTTCCCTTTCTGCCTTGTCGATTGTTCCTTTAGCCTGTCAGTTTGACCTCCGAGCTAATTCTTCTCTGGTTTCCATAAATGTAGAATCTCACCATGATCGAGCAAGTGAAAAGCTCTTGGAGGGCCTCCATTGAGAGGGAAAGGCAGGCTCTTAAAGATTACTCCAAGAAATCACAAGAAATAGTCGAGCTAAGAGAAAAGTACAATGACCTGGATAACTCGTATGACGCCATGAAGATGGTCAAACAGAAAGCCCTGGTAGACCTTGAAGCTGCAGAGTCCAAGCTCAAGGAGGTGGAGGTGGAAAGAGATGCTGAGAAGAAAGAGATGGAGAATACTCAGACGGAGCTGGCAACAGTTTCCAAACTTTTAAAGGAGAAGGACACCTTCTTGATTGAGTTAAATGAGGAGCACCGGCTTGCTCGGATGAAGTGGCAAGAAGACCTTCAAGCCGCTGCTACTGCTGCTGCTAAGGATGCCGTTGAAAAGTTTAAGGACGGGGATGAGTACTTTAATGCCATTATTGCTAAGGCTAGGGGCTTCTTGGATCTGGGTAAGCGTCATATGGCCCGTCGGGCTTTAGTCGACCTTGACTCTGACGTTTCCTTGGAGCAACTAGCTCGATGGGCTTATGCTCCTCAATATGACATGGCAGCTCGCGGAGGTCACTCATAGGTGCCTTATAATGATGATGATCTAGCTCACATTGCCCAAGAAGACCAAGAAGAGAGTTGTGAGCCTTGGGTGGCCCCAGCTTTGTCTCCTAGGACCTTTGATATGGCCTTGCAGGAGCTCGAGGATTCAGAGGACCGAGAGGAGATGGAGGAGGAAGGTGAGTTCGATCATCAGGTTTTCTCCGAGTCGGGTAAACCTTTGAGCCCTCCGCAGCACGAACCAGTCAATGAAGAGCGAGCTTCCAATGACGACCTCAATGCCTCCGACCAAGCTGTTTGATTTTAAATGAGCTTTGTGTAATGGAACAAGCCCCCAAACACTTCTTCCTTTCATGTTCGTAACTGTTTACATGCCTTGGCCCAGTATTTTGGGAGGCAGGATACTTCGTAACTTTTATTTTGCACAAGTCTTAGCCCTCTTTTGGGAGACTTATTTATATATATAATCATAGCTGACTTCATATCCTTGTATGTCGTATGCTTTCAATTTTAGTATGTGTGCGTCGAGCTAGATTGGATAGGCTAGCAAAGTCAATTTAAGACTTTGGTCGAACTTAGTTTTAGCTCTTAGTCGACCTTAGACTTGCAAGGTTTTTGTAAACGAGATTGACTTAAAGTTGAACCTGTTTTTAAGAGATCAGAGCTGACAAAGGGTCGAGCGAAGTCGACTTAAGGTCTTACTTGTTAGTAGGGCTCAGCTGATTAAGGATCGAGCTGATGAAGCTGACCAAGAGTCGAGCTTGTTGAACGAAGTCGACTATAAGTCGGACTTGTTAAAGAAATGAAGCTGATTAAGAATCGAGCTTGTTAAAACGAAGCTGACTAAGAGTCGAGCTTTTTGAACGAAGTCGACTATAAGTCGGACTTGTTAAAGAAACGAAGCTGATTAAGAATCGAGCTTGTTAAAACGAAGCTGACTAAGAGTCGAGCTTGTTGAACAAAGTCGACTATAAGTCGGACTTGTTAAAGAAACGAAGCTGATTAAGAATCGAGCTTGTTAAAACGAGGCTGACTACGAGTCGAGCTTGTTGAAGTTTAGTGTTCATTGTTTGGTCGAGTAGAACTGCGATTTTTATTGAAGTAGAAACATCCTTACATCAAATAGAAAACTAGAACTATGACAAATTAAGAATTGCTTTAACCTTGAACTGAGCTAAGGACTTGAACTAGAAGTAGTACTTGATTAGGTGAGTTGCATGCCATGGATGTTTCAGTTCTTCACCATCTGGGTGAGCTATCATGTAGGTCCCCTCTTTGATGATTCGGGTAACAATGTAAGGACCTTCCCAGTTAGGAGATAGTTTGTTCTGCTGGGTCCTTCTCCTTGTTGCCTCGATCTTCCTCAACACATGATCTCCTACTTGGAATGATCTAGTCTTTACCCTCTTGTCGTGGTAACTCTTGGTTCGCTGCTTGTAGTTGACCATCCGAAGGTAAGATGCGTCTCGCTTCTCGTCAACTAAATCCAGGTCGATTAATCTGTTAGTGTCATTCTGCTCTTGATCAAAGAAAGTCACTCTAGTAGTAGGAAATCTGAGTTCAGCAGGTGCCATGGCCTCTGATCCATATGTGAGAGCGAATGGGGTTTCCCCCGTAGGCCCCCGAGTGGTTGTACGAACTGCCCAAAGAGCAAGGGGGAGTTCGTCCAACCAATTGTTACGTCGACCAACCAAGCATGTCTTTAGTGCGGATAGGACGAGTTTATTTGCTGCTTCAGCTTGCCCATTTTCTTGAGGATAGGCGACAGATGACTGCCAATGCTTGATCCCTACTCGAGTCATTTCTGCTTCGAAAGCCCTTGAGAATTGTAAGCCATTGTCTGATACTATGGCTCGAGGAAACCCAAATCTACACCAGATGAAGTCGTGAATGAAGTTGATTGCATTTTCCTCTGTTATATGAGCTAGTGGTTTAGCTTCAACCCACTTGGTGAAGTAGTCGATTGCAACGATCACATACTTGCAATTTCCTCGGGCGGGTGGGAAGGGTCCAATTAAGTCGATGCCCCACATGTCAAATGGCCAAGCTGCAATCACGGGGGTTTGCTCAGTCGTAGGCAGATGAGGTAGGTTGGCAAACCTTTGGCATTGGTCACACTGCTGCACAAAGTCATGGGTATCTACTCTCATATGTGGCCAATAATATCCCAGAGTAATCAATTTGTCGGCTAGAGTCCTGGCCCCCGGGTGTCAACTACAAATTCCACTGTGAACCTCATGCATCAACTGTGTGATTTCTTGAGGATGAATGCACTTCAATAAGGGCCTGGTATATGATCTTCTGAACAGCATGCCTCCTTGGATGACATATCTTGGAGCTTTCTTTTTGACAGCTCGAGCCTTTTTCTCGTCCTCGGGGAGCTCGCTACTTTCCAGGTATGCTTTCATCTCCTCGATCCAGCACTTCTCATTTGAAGTGTTTTCCACACATTGAATCTGAACCCTTTCATAAGATGGGCTCTCAAGGTAGGAGATGGGCTCTTCATGTGGCTCATCTAATGTGGCCAGTTTTGAGAGTAGGTCAGCTAGCTCGTTGTCTTCTCGACCAATCCTCTGAATTTCCCAAAATTCCAAATCCTTTGTCAATTTCCTCACCAGGTCGTGGTATTTGACTAGAGTAGAGTTCAACACCTCGTATTCTCCTCGGACCTGGTTGACTATCAACTGTGAGTCACAATAGGCCATGATTTTAGTCGCTCCAAAGCACTGGGCGTACTCAATGGCTGCCACTAAGGCCTCATACTCTGCCTGATTGTTGGATGCCTCAAACTTGAACCTTAGCGACTCCTCATACACTGTTCCAGACTCAGGCTCGATCAGAACTATCCCAGCTCCACTGACACTCTTGGTCGCTGACTCATCCGAGTAGACTTTCCAACAATCGTCGGGTAGGTTGATGACGACTTGGGACTCTGGCTCCTACCCCTTGACTTTCTCTTTCTGAGCTTGCACCTCGCTATCTTCCTTGGTGAACGTCAGCTCGACCAAGAAATCAGCTAGAGCTTGAGCCTTCAATGCCTTTCGAGGTCGATACTCGATGTCGAATTCCGTGAGGGCAATTGACCAATTGAGTAAGCGACCTGAACTTTCTGGTTTATGAAGAATTTTTCTTAGGGGGCATTTGTGAGCACAACAATAGGGTGAGCCAAGAAGTAAGCTCGCAGTTTCCTTGAGGCTACAACTAGAGCATATGCGACATTTTCTGCATTGTAATATCTGCCCTCTACATCTGATAGGGCCTTGCTAACATAATAAACTGGCCTTTGATGACCTTCCTCTTCTCTAACCAAGACTGCTGCCACTGACTTGTCTCCCACAGACAGATACACGAACAAGGTCTCACCAGTAGTCGGGCTGCTCAATAGTGGGGATTAGCAAGGTATTCTTTGAGTTGTTGGAACGACGAATGACATTCGGCTGTCCACTCAAAGTTTTTCATCCCCCTCAATGATTTGAAGAAGGGGAGAGACCTTTCAGCCGACTTGGATATGAAACAACCTAGGGCTGCCACCCTGCCGTTAAGTCACCGCATCTCCTTTATACTTGTAGGTTCCTTCATCTCGACTAAAGCCTTGATCTTCTCAGGGTTAGCTTCTATACCTCTCTGGGACACCATGAAATCAAGAAACTTGCCAGCTGCTACTCCAAAGACGCACTTGCTAGGATTGAGCTTCATGTCGTTTGCTCGCAGATTGGCGAATGTTTCTTGTAGGTCGACCACGTGACGTCCGGTCTTAGTTTTGATGACCATGTCGTCGACGTAGGCCTCCATGTTTCGGCCAATTTGTGAAGCAAAGACCTTGTTTACCATGCGTTGATAAGTTGCTCCTGCATTCTTCAATCCAAATGGCATCATGTTGTAGCGGTAGATGCCTCCAGTGCTTTGCTTGAAATCTTTGTCTTCACTATGTCATCCTCATGCATCTTAATCCGGTGGTAGCCCGAGTAAGCGTCTAGGAAGCCGAGGGTAGAGTGGCAAGAATGGAATCAACAAGTTTGTCAATTCTGGGAAGAGGATAGCTGTCCTTCGGGCAAGCAAGGTTTAGAGTGGTGAAGTCGACACACATCCTCCATTTGCCATTTGACTTCTTCACCATAACCACATTGGCCAAACATGTTGTATGACTGGCCTCTTTAATTATACCTGCACTTAAAATTTTTTGTACCTCAGCTTTTATGGCCTCCTCCTTATCACGAGCAAAGCTTCTCAATTTCTGGGGTCTGGGCTTTATGGTCGGGTTGACCTCAAGCTTATGAACGGCGACCTCTTCCTTGATTCCCTTCATGTCCTCTACTCGCCATGCAAAGACATCATTACTTTCTTTTAGCAACTCGACGATCTCTGCTCGCTCCTCGTCTGATAGCTGCTTTCCTATTTGAATTTTCTGCTCCGGATAAGTAGGATTTGTGATCTCTGATTCTAGCTCGTCAACAGCCTCTAGCTCCGGGCCATCCCTGAACTGTAGGGTTTCAATGATGATTTCCTTCATTTTCTGCCTCTCTTCAGCCCCCAAATGTGGAGCTTCCTCAGCTATCATGTCATCTAGCTTATCAGCGATCTCATCGGTGGTGGCCCCCGAGTTATTGTCGACCTGGAGGCATAGGTTGCCTATGAAGATTTGGTCGACCATAACTACATCTGGATCAACTGCTGTGGCTTCGGAATGACGTGTCGACTCAACCATGAGCTCGTCATTTGAGCGATAGGTCGACTCCTCCACGTTGGTGATCGTTGACAGTCGAGTAGTTTTGGTGACTGACTGGGACAGCTTTAAGTATCCTTCCGCCGTTTCAATCTCCAGTTCTCTTTTCTTTCTTTCTCGTAGGACGTGATCTAGATATGCTCGAGCTGTGCCTTGCACACAACCGACTCCAGCAGGGGTTGGAAATTTGACTCGCTGATGGGGGATTGACGCCACCATTCCAAGTGCGACCTGACCAGGAATACCAAGGATAGCAGCATAGTCACTGTTCACATCTATCACAATAAACTTTACCTTAGAAACGACCCTGTAAGGGTGCTGGCCTAGGTCGACATCTAGCTCGATCTGTCCCTTAGCGTCGACTTGGTGATTTGTGAAGCCCTCCAACCTGCCATCATATCTTTCAAGCTGCTCATTGGAAAGACCCATCTCCTGGAAGGTTTTGTAGAACAAAATGTCTTTGCAGGCCCCCGTGTCAACTAAGAGTCTGCTCGTCGTACATCCATCGATAAGACCTGGGATGACGAGAACTTGCTCTCTAGCCGCCATATTAGTTGCCAACTCATGGGGGTAGAAGCTGATCACCTCATCTCTGACATCTCTCCTTGGGGGCACATGTGAGGCTTTGTTGAGTTGGAAGATTTTATGTTTGATGGCTGTGTTGCTGGCTTGCTCTGTGATGACCCCCAAGTTTAATCTGGGTTGCCTTGGTCCCTGATGTCCACCTGCTGGTTGCTCGCCTCCACCAGCTTGAGGCCTTTTGACATAAGCGTCGAGTCTTCCCTGGTCGACCATTCTCTGGATGATACGCTTCAGGCCTAAGCAATCTTCTGTGAGATGACCCGTGTCCTTGTGGTAATCACAGTATTTGCTATTGTCTCTTCTAAACTTGTTGCCTGGGTTCATTGGAGCTGGTGGGGCCAACTCGACCGCATTCATTATTTCTGTTCGACTCACCGTCAGGGGAGTGAAGACTTCAGGCACCTTCTCCGTCGCCCTGGTCCTGTTCTTTCCATTCTTGTTGTTTCCCCCATTTTGGCTGAGTCCTTCTTATCATCAGAGACCTCGACCTTGGGGCCTTTCCCATTCTTATTTTCTTTCCTTTCCTCGGCTAATGCCACATTGTAAGCCTTTTCGAACAACTCATGTCGAGTGGTGACAGTACGAACCGTCAGTTCACAATCCATGTCTTCTGAGGAAATGCCATTCCGGAAGCAATTGATCACCTCCCTGTCAGTGAGATCCTCCTCAATTTTGTCAACCATTTCTTTAAACTTGGTGTAGTAGCTCATGGAGCTTTCATTCTTCCCTTGAACCAAGTTGTTTAAGTCGGAGACAGTCACTTTCCGAGCTCCAGCAGTCGAGAAGCGCTCTAGGAATTTTGTCCTCAAACTCATCCAGGAGGAGATGCTACCAGCTGCCAAACCATTGAACCACGTTAGGGATGCCCCTGTGAGTGTGCTTATGAGGGCTTTGCACATATTGTCGTCCTCATTGGCGACAAAGCACATCGTAGCTTCTAGGTGTGCCACGTGGCTCTTTGCATTGGTAGCCCCTGAGTACTTCTCCAGAAGTGGCAATCTGAAACCAGCAGTAGGTCGACTGTCAATCAAGTCCTTGGATAAGGGTCGAAGAGCAAAGTCAATTCGTTCGACCTTTCCAGTATCATTTTTCTTTTCTGCCTCCCATTGCTCAAACTTTCTCTTCCATTGGAGCCACTCCCTAGCATCAGGTCTGTCTTCTCCAGCAGGGGGAACAGCATTCGACCTCTGACCTTCACTTCTGGGGGGAGTTACCTGCCTGCTTCTCCTATCTCTGTGAGAAGGTGCCCTTTCTGATCGAACTGGAGACCTATGCCTGTCATCTCTTGGTGGCAACCTGCGCCTTTCATCTCTGAGAGGCGACCTGCGCCTATCATCTCTGAGTGGAGACCTGTGCCTTTCTTCCCTTATAGGCAACCTGCGCTTATTCCTCCCCCTGTGGGATTGAGACCTCTCTGTCCTGGCTGGTGATCTACGCCTACTTCGATTTGCCTCTAGCTACGTCCTCAGGTTCGACTGTGCCTCCTGCTCCCTGTTCCTAGTGAGACTAGCTCTTAGGTCGTCACTGGGAACGTGAATGGGTGATTGAGGTCGAACCACCATCCTTTGATCAACGTTCTGACCCACAGTTTGGTTTGGTCTGGTGCTCCTGGCACGCTCCCTATTAGAGATTTGAGATGGAGCCACTCTCTCAGACCTTCTATCCGCCTGCTTCGCTTCCTCCATTGCCAATAACTCAGCCAGAATCTGAGCTCGCTCCATCAGCATTTCCTTTCTACTCAATGGATTGGATGAGGGACCTGCCCTGTTTCCAATATTCATTTGTCCAGTTGGACACTTTGGAGGAGGTGGAACTCCTTATCCCTCCATAGGACGCTTTTCTCTCCTTGCATCTGGCAATCCTCTGCCATCAGCTACACTGTTTGAGCGTGTTGCCCTAGCATGATGACGAAGAGGAGGAGGAGGAGGCAAATCTGCACTCACATTGGTAGTAGCATTGGTGTTGGCATTCACTTCGTTGAATTCATCAGATGCCTCTCGCAAATACGCCCGCGTCCTGGGGTTACCATGATTGTGGATTGAAGAAAACTTCGAGGTCAAGCTATGCACTCTTTCCCGGCAATGGAACCAAACTGATGCCGCAGGAAATGTGCTTATCAATCTTCCTCCACGTGGCAGGACTGATCACCTGGCTCCTTGACCTGAAATCAGAACCCACGACTAGCCGGATGTGTCTCTGGCTTAGACCCTCGGGCGTGAGAGTAAGTATTTGATGATTGGAGAGCTAAAATGTACTGAATAATAGAATTCTGATAACAAAATAGCAGTTACCTTTGCACCGTGGGTAGTGATGAAGTATTTATAGGTGATGACCGTTGTATTTTTGGTGGTGCTACATGAGCTCCGAGATTTTAGCGACAGTTATTAGTAATGTGAACGTGCCTGTAACGGTCCCTGATTTGTAGGGATGCGGTTATAGGAATAATTCGAACATGTGTGCCTGAAAGTGTTAAGTCGACACTTGTTGATTAGGTCGAGGTCACCATTTGAGGAATGACCGACTTGACTGGCGGGTAGAGCATGGATCGTACCCATATTAGAACTTGGATCTTAAGGTCGGACTAAGTTAGGTCGGGACCTGGTAGGTCGGACAATGAACTTAGTCGACTGATACATGAGATGAGCTTTGGGCCATGTACTGATTGGGCCTAGCCCACTGGATATGTTGAGGCAATAGTTGCTTTGAGGATTGGGCTTTACTTGCTTGGACTAACTCGCTACTTTTGGTATGTTCATATACTATTATTATTGTCTCAAAGTTTAAATAAGCTAGAGTATGTTCAAACGGTTCCGGTTCGGGTTTTCGGTTCCGGAATCGCCGGTTCCCGGTTCCCAAATAGCCGGAACCGTATTCGAACCATATTAATTCGGTTCCCGGTTCTATCCGCCGGTTCCAGTTCCAACGGTTCCATCACCATCTAACTTTTTTTTTTTTAATCCAAACCTCTTAAGACAGTAAAGACGCTAACTAATCTGTTTTTTTTTCCACTTGGGGAATATGTTTTTGGAAAGAATGAGAAGTGGACAAAATTTGGTTAGTATATTATTAAAGATAGAATAAAAATTCTAACAATATTTTTAGAAAAAAAAAGGGGCGGCACCCTTATAATTTTATTAATAAATTGAAAATATTACAATGAGTGGGACAACCAAGTCTTTCCCTTTTATAATTCAAGGGTAGACAAAAGGAGCCTATACCTCTATAGTCTATATTACAACATTTATCTAAATTCTAGTCTAATTTAAATAAAACAACACTACACTACAAATACAAATACTAAATAAATGCTAAATATTACATTTAACTTACCTTGATCAATCGCCAGTTCCTGGTTAAACCGCCGGTTCCCGGTTCCCCGGTTCCTTGGTTCCCAATATGGTGGATTCGTATTCGAACCGTTTCAATCCGGTTCCCGGTTACGTTCGGTTCCCGGTTTCGGCGGTTCCCGGTTCTCGCCGGTTCCCAGTTCCGGTTCTACCCGCCGGTTCCGTCGGTTCCCGATTCTATTTGGACATGTCTAAGCTAGACACTAATATTTATAATCAAAACATATGAGTAATAATTATAATTGCATTCTAACAAATCTTTTTTTATTCTAATAGTAAATATAATTCTATTTGTAAATACTCATAACTAAGGTAACTTTCTTAAGTTGACTCAATACCAACTTAGGTAACTAAATATTTGACGAATATCCTTCTTTATCTCTAAATAGGGGTGTGCAAAGAAACCGAAAAAACCAAAAGACCGAATCGAAACCGAGAAAATCGAACCGAAAAAACCGAAAGGTGTATGGTTTTAACCATTTAAAAAACCGCACTTTCGGTTTTGATTTTGATTTTAAATGAAAAATCGAACCGATAAAACCGAACCGAACCAATATATATATATATATATATATATATATATATATATATATATATATATATATATATATATATATATATTATAATACGTAAGTGGTTGTATCTAAAACCATACTTTTCATTTTCTTTGCATTAGCATGAACTTTTAAAGTTTGAATGGAGTCACTGATTGTCTGATTATGCCTTTGAGTTATTTGTATTGCTTCATTGTTTAATGGGTTGTTAAGTTTTAACTCAGTTTACCTATTTTGAAATAACATTTGTATTACTGATTACTTGAGTCATTTCATTGCTTCACCGATACTTGGTCTAGCTAGCTATGTATGAATGATGAAATGTTTTTTTTAGTTGAAATTTTGGTCTCCATTTTTGAATTTGTGAGGTTGTTATCCACACTAATGTTAAAATTTTGAAGTGATCCCAAATGACACTAAAGTTGTCACTCTGATTCAAAATTCCAGGTTCCCTTTCTATGTTAGGTTGCTTGAATTTTTTTTGTTGATGTTGTGATGTATGCATTACTATGGGGACATATGAGATGGAGGGAGTTTGCTACATTCCATGATTTAGTGAAAACAATGGAGGTAATTTGAAGAGTATAATCATGACTGATGTTAAAATTTTGAATGGTGTCCCAAACGACACCGAATGACATCGAAACCAAACCGAAATCGAACAAAACCGAAACCGAACGGTTTTGAAATACAAAAACCGATATTTTTTCGGTTCAGTTTCGATTTTAGCTTAAAACCGAATCAAACCGGACCGTGCACACCCCTATCTCTAAAGAGGGGAGTGTTTGATGTTTGTAAATAATTAAGTTTATAGAGCAAGCATGCAGTGAACGAATTTATAACAAAATTTCGTTCATGCCAACTTCTATTTTGTAGTGGTGAACGAATTTTGATTCATCAATATATATTTTCTAAATAATAATTTGATGTTATAAAATGAATAATATAAATTGTGTGTAAAAAAGTTCTCATTGGAAGAAGAGGATCAAGGAAAACCCAACCCCATCAATAATATAAATTGTGTGTAACTTCTTTGAGAAAAATTATTTGGAACGGCCGGGAGAAATTAGACGGTCGATGAAGAACAATACGATGGACGAAAAGGACGGTGTCTCGTAGAAGTTTATACGCGTCAGAGAGTCGAGCAACGGAGGGTAAGTGTAGGGTAAAACCCCTTTTTTCTTATTCTTAAGCTCACAAAAAAAATGTACTTTTTGCGAGCTTTTGGCATATTAAAATTGTGTCAAATATATACAATAATTAAATGTTAGAATCATTTTTAATAGTAAAATATTAAAATTATGTTAAATATATAAAATTTAATTAGACTCTATTTATTGAGAAAAAAATTATAAATACTTTTAATATTTTTATCCAAATAATATAATTCCAAAAATGACAAATTATATAACTCGAAATAATTCATTTATAAAATGAAGGAAAATTTTCCTTCATGATCTTGAAGACTGAACCACCCCCTACCAACCCAAGTCCTGTTGTCGGCCTCAACATGAGTGAAGACTGAACCACCCCCTACTAACCCCGGCTTTATCTTTTGACTCGTTACTCTTTTAAAAATTGGGACCATTATGGGCCACAGCCAGGAAGACAATCATTAAAAAACAAAGCATAATTAAAATGAATTATTTTGGAGATTGATAAAAAAATCACAATAAACTATACCCACCTAAAATCAATTTTTTTGACATTTTCGTCCGTGCAACCATAAATCGGATCTCTCAGAATGGAAATATTTTTACACTGTTCCTCAAACTCATTTTCTCTCATACTTTACTTTTATACTCACAACATCTATCAATTTACTATTGCTATCACTCTTCTCTCTTCTAATTTATTTTTTATATTTATAACACATTTCTCCTACTTTACTCTTTTTTTTAATTATTGTGCTCAAAAAGTTAATTTGGTTTGAGGTGAGACGGAGAAAGCATAACTTTAGTGAATAATAATGGATTTAGTGAATAAGAAAATTTTGTAGTATAAACAGTCTCTTTATCTTTATAATTATAAGGGCAATCATGTCAAGTAAATGATCAATTTAACAAATATAATTATGATGTACTCCTTCGGTCCTAATATAAAAGTTACCGTTAGTGTAAAACGCAGATGATATCCTAAGTGATTTCAGCACTTTTCAAATAATTTCTCAAATGATTTTTCTGTGCTGAAATTTATATAGTTGTACATTTTTTGATTAATTGTTAATGTACTAATGTACTAATATGATCTGTTTAGTATATATTGGATTGGTTGAAAAAAGGAGGGTATTTGGCTACTAGTGTCCGGGAGCCCCAAAATGTGTGTACTATACCTATACCCCCTTTGGGGAATCGGGAAATTTCGTAAATGGTGATTTTCACAATGAAAACGACCTCCGTTTGAGCCAAATTTTTGGTTGGCAGACCCTTTCAAATGTTCTATTGGATTGGTTGAAAAAAGGAGGGTATTTGGCTATAGTGCCCGAGAGCCCAAAAATGCGTGTAGTACCCCTTTTGGGGAATCGAGAAATTTCGTCAATGGTGATTTTCACCATGAAAACGACATCCATTTGAGCCAAATTTTTGATGGGCTGATCCTTTCAAATGTTCTATAGGATTGGTTGAAAAAAGGAGGGTATTTGGCTACTAGTGCCCGAGAGCCCAAATGCGTGTACTACCCCCTTTGGGGAATCGGAAAATTTCGTATATGGTGATTTTCACCATGAAAATGACCTCCGTTTGAGCCAATTTTTTATTGGGCTGATCCTTTCAAATGTTCTATTGGATTGATTGAAAAAAGGATGGTATTTGGCTATTAGTTCCCGGGAGCCCAAAAATGCATGTACTCCCCTTTGGGGAATCGGGAAATTTCGCAAATAGTGATTTTTACGTAAATGGTGATTTTTACCATAAAAACGACCTTCGTTTGAGCCAAATTTTTGGTGGGCGGATCCTTTCAAATGTTCTATTGGATTTGTTGAAAAAAAAAGAGGGTATTTGGCTACTAGTGCCCGAGAGCCAAAAATGTGTGTGCTACCCCCTTGGGGAATCGGGAAATTCCGTCAATGGCAATTTTCACCATGAAAACGACCTCCGTTTGAGCCAAATTTTTGGTGGGCTGATCCTTTCAAACGTTCTATTGGATTGGTTGAAAAAAGGAGGGTATTTGGCAACTAGTGCCCGGGAGCCCAAAAATGCGTGTATACCCTTTGGGGAATCGGGAAATTTCGTAAACGGTCATTTTCACCATGAAAATGACCTCCGTTTGAGCAAAATTTTTGGTGGGCTGATCCTTTCAAATGTTATACGGAATTGGTTGAAAAAAGGTGGGTATTTGGCTACTAGTGCCCAGGATCCCCAAAATGCGTGTACTATACCCCCTTTGGGAATCGGGAAATTTCGTAAATGGTGATTTTTACCATGAAAATGACCTTCGTTTGAGCCAAATTTTTGGTGGGCGGATCCTTTCAAATGTTATATTGGATTTGTTGAAAAAAGGAGGGTATTTGGCTACTAGTGCCCGAGAGCCCAAAAATGCGTGTGCTAACCCCCTTTGGGAAATCAGGAAATTTCATAAATGGTGATTTTCACCATGAAAACGACCTCCGTTTGAGCCAAATTTTTGGTGGAATGATCCTTTCAAATGTTCTAATGGATTGGCTGAAAAATATATGGTATTTGGCTACTAGTTCCCAGGAGCCCAAAACGCGTGCACTATCCCATTTGGGGAATCGGGAAATTCCGTAAATGGTGATTTTCACCATAAAAACAACCTCCGTTTGAGCCAAAATTTTGGTGGGCAGATCCTTTCAAATGTTCTATTGGATTGGTTGAATAAAGGAGGGTATTTGGCTACTAGTGCCCGGGAGCCCAAAAATGCGCGTGCTACCCCCTTTGGGAAATCGGGAAATTTCGTAAATGGTGCTTTTCATCATAAAAACGATCTGCGTTTGAGCCAAATTTTTGGTGGGAGGATCCTTTCAAATGTTATATAAGATTGGTTGAAAAAAGGAGGGTATTTGACTACTAGTTCCTGTGAGTCCAAAAATGCGTGTACCCCCTTTGGGGAATCGGGAAATTTCGTAAATGGTGATTTTCACCATGAAAACGACCTCCGTTTGAGCCAAATTTTTGGTGGGCTGATCCTTTCAAATGTTATATTGGATTGGTTGAAAAAAGGAGGGTATTTGGCTAATAGTGCCAACGAGCCCAAAAATGCGTGTAATACCCCCTTTGGGGAATCGGGAAATTTCGTAAATCGTCATTTTCACCATGAAAATGACCTCTGTTTGTGCCAAATTTTGGTGGGCTGATCCTTTCAAATGTTTTATTGGATTGGTTAAAAAAAGGAGGGTATTTGACAATTAGTGCCGGGGAGCCCAAAAATGCGTGTACTACCCCCTTTGGGGAATCGGGAAATTTCGTATATGGTCATTTTCACCATGAAAACGACCTCCGTTTGAGCCAAATTTTTGGTGAGCAGATCCTTTCAAATTTTCTATTGGATTGGTTGAAAAAAGGAGGGTATTTGGCTACTAGTGCCCGGGAGCCCAAAAATGCGTGAGCTACCCCCTTTGGGGAATCGGGAAATTTCGTAAGTGGTGATTTTCACCATGAAAACGACCTCCGTTTGAGCCAAATTATTGGTGGACGGATCATTTCAAATGTTATATTGGATTGGTTGAAAAAGGAGGGTATTTGGCTACTAGTGCCCGGAAGCCCAAAAATGCGTGAGCTACCCCCTTTGGGGAATCGGGAAATTTCGTAAGTGGTGATTTTTACCATGAAAACGACATTCGTTTGAGCCAAATTTTTAGTGGCCGGATCCTTTCAAATGTTCTATTGGATTGGTTGAAAAAGGAGTTTATTTGGCTACTAGTGCCCGGGAGCCCAAAAATGCGTGTGCTACCCCCTTTGGGAAATCGGAAAATTTCGTAAATGGTGTTTTTCATCATGAAAACGACCTCCGTTTGAGCCAAATTATTGGTGGACGGATCCTTTCAAATGTTATATAAGATTGGATGTATAAAGGAGGGTATTTGGCTACTAGTTCCTGGGAGCCCAAAAATGCGTGTACTAGCCCCCTTTGGGGAATCGGGAAATTTCGTAAATGGTGATTTTCAGCATGAAAACGACCTCCGTTTGAGCCAAATTTTTGGTGGGCTGATCCTATTAAATGTTCTATTGGATTGGTTGAAAAAAGGAGGGTATTTGGCTACTAGTGCCCGCGAGCCCAAAAATGCGTGTACTACCCCCTTTGGGGAATCGAGAAATTCCGTAAATGGTGATTTTCACCATGAAAATAACCTCCGTTTGAGCCAAATTTTTAGTGGGCAGATCCTTTTAAATGTTCTATTGGATTGGTTGAAAAAAGGAGGGTATTTGGCTACTAGTGCCCGGAATCCCCAAAATGCGTGTACTATACCCCCTTTTGGGGAATCGGGAAATTTCGTCGATGGTGTTTTTCACCATGAAAACGTCATCCGTTTGGGCCAAATTTTTGGTGGGATGATCCTTTCAAATGTTCTATTGGATTGGTTGAAAAAATGAGGGTATTTGGCTAATAGTGCCCGAGAGCCCAAAAATGCGTGTACTACCCCCTTTGGGGAATCGGGAAATTTCGTAAATGGTGATTTTCACCATGAAAACGACCTCCGTTTGATCCAATTTTTTGGTGGGCGGATCCTTTCAAATGTTCTATTGGATTGGTTGAAAAGGAGGGTATTTGGCTACTAGAGCCCGGGAGCCCAAAAATGCGTGTACCACACCCCCTTTGGGGAATCCGAAAATTTCATAAATGGTGATTTTCACCATGAAAACGACCTCCGTTTGAGCCAAATTTTTTGTTGGTGGATCCTTGCAAATGTTCTATTGAATTGGTTAAAAAAGGAGGGTATTTGGCTACTAGTGCCCGGGAGCCCAAAAAGGCGTGTACTACCCCCTTTGGGGAATCGGAAAATTTCGTAAATGGTGATTTTCACCATGAAAACGACCTCCGTTTGAGCCAAATTTTTGGTGGTCGTATCCTTTCAAATGTTCTATTGGATTGGTTGAAAAAAGGAGGGTATTTGTCTACTAGTGCCCGGGAGCCCAAAAATGTGTGTGCTACCCCCTTCGGGGAATCGGTAAATTTCGTAAATGGTGCTTTTCACCATGAAACTGACCTCCATTTGAGCCAAATTTTTTGTTGGTGGATCCTTTCAAATGTTCTATAAGATTAGTTGAAAAAAGGTGGGTATTTGGCTTCTAGTTCCCGGGAGCCCAAAAATGCGTGTACTACCCACTTTGTAGAATCGGGAAATTTCGTAAATCGTGATTTTCACCATAAAACGATCTCTATTTGAGCCAATTTTTTGGTGGGATGATCCTTTCAAATGTTCTATTGAATTGGTTGAAAAAAGGAGGGTATTTGGCTACTAGTGCCCGGGAGCCCAAAAATGCGTGTACTACCCCCTTTGGGGAATAGGGAAATTCCGTAAATGGTGATTTTCACAATGAAAACGACCTCTGTTTGAGCCAAATTTTTGGTGGGCGGATCCTTTCAAATTTTTTATTGGATTGGTTGAAAAAAGGAGGGTATTTGTCAACTAGTGCCCGGGAGCCCAAAATGCGTGTGCTACCCCCTTTGGGGAATCAGTAAATTTCGTAAATGGTGCTTTTCACCATGAAAACGACCTCCGTTTGAGCCAAATTATTGGTGGGCGGATCCTTTCAAATGTTGTATAAGATTTATTAAAAAAAGAAGGGTATTTTGCTACTAGTTCCCGGGAGCCCAAAAATGCGTATACTCCCTTTGGGGAATCGGGAAATTTAGTAAATAGTGATTTTCACCATCAAACGACCTCTGTTTAAGCCAAATTTTTGGTGGGCTGATTCTTTCAAATGTTCTATTGGATTGGTTGAAAAAAGGAGGGTATTTGGGTACTACTGCCCGGGAGCCTAAAAATGCGTGTACTACCCCTTTTAGGGAATCGGGAAATTTCGTCAATGGTGATTTTCACCGTGAAAATGACCTCTGTTTGAGCCAAATTTTTGATGGGCTGATCCTTTCAAATGTTCTATTGGATTGGTTGAAAAAAGGAGGGTGTTTGGGGAATCGGGAAATTTTGTAAATGGTGATTTTCACCGTGAAAACGACCTCTGTTTGAGCCAAATTTTTGATGGGCTGATTCTTTCAAATGTTCTATTGGATAGGTTGAAAAAAGGAGGGTATTTGGCTACTAGTGCCCGGGAGCCCAAAAATGCGTGTGCTACCCCCTTTGGGGAATCGGAAAATTTCGTAAATGGTGCTTTTCACCATGAAAACGACCTCCGTTTGAGCCAAATTTTTGGTGGGCGGATCCTTTCAAATGTTCTATAAGAATGGTTGAAAAAAGGAGTGTATTTGGCTTCTAGTTCCCAGGAGCCCAAAAATGCTTGTATTACCCCCCCTTTAGGGAATCGAGAAATTTCGTAAATGGTGATTTTTACCATGAAAACGACCTCCGTTTGAGCCAAATTTTTGGTGGGTTGATCCTTTCAAATGTTCTATTGGATTGGTTGAAAAGGGAGGGTATTTGGCTACTAGTGCCCAAGAGCCCAAAAATGCGTGTGCAGCTACCCTTAGGGGAATTGGGAAATTTCGTAAATGGTGTTTTTCACCATGAAAATGACCTCTGTTTGAGCCAAATTTTTGGTGGGCAGATCCATTAAAATGTTCTGTTGGATTGGATGAAAAAAGGAGGGTATTTGGCTACTAGTGCCCGGGAGCCCAAAAATGGTCATTTCACCATGAAAACGACCTCCGTTTGAGCCAAATTTTTGGTGGGCGGATCATTTCAAATGTTCTGTTGGATTGGCTAAAAAAAGGAGGAAATTTGAATACTAGTGCCCGGGAGCCCAAAAATGCGTGTACTACCCCCCCCCCCTTTTGGGGAATGGGAAATTTCGTAAATGATCATTTTCACCATGAAAACGACCTCCGTTTGAGCCAATTTTTTGATGGGCGAATCCTTTCAAATGTTCTATTGGATTGGTTGAAAAAAGGAGGGTATTTGGCTACTAATGCCCGGGAGCCCAAAAATGCGTGTACTACCCCCTTTGGGGAATCGGGAAATATCATAAATGGTCATTTTCACCATGAAAACGACCTCCGTTTGAGACAAATTTTTGGTCGGCGGATCCTTTCAAATGTTCTATTGGATTGGTTTAAAAAAGGAGGGTATTTGGCTATGAGTGCCCGGGAGCCTAAAAATGCGTGTACGGCGAATCGGGAAATTTCGTAAATGGTGATTTTCACCATGAAAACGACCTCCGTTTGAGCCAAATTTTTGGTGGGCGGATCCTTTCAAATGTTATATTGGATTGGTTGAAAAAAGGAGGGTATTTGGCTACTAGTGCTCGGGATCCCAAAAATGCGTGAGCTACCCCCTTTGGGGAATCGGGAAATTTCGTAAATGCTGATTTTCACCATGAAAACGACCTCCGTTTGAGCCTAATTTTTGGTTTACGGATCCTTTCAAATGTTCTATTGGATTGGTTGAAAAAAGGAAGGTAATTGGCTACTAGTGCCCGGGAGCCCAAAAATGCGTATACTACCCCCCCTTTGGGGAATCGGGAAATTTCGTAAATGGTCATTTTCACCATGAAAACGACCTCCGTTTGAGCCAAATTTTTGGTGGGCTTATCCTTTCAAATGATCTATTGGATTGGTTGAAAAAAGGATGATATTTGGCTACTAGTGCCCGAGAGCCCTAAAATGTTCATTTCACCATGAAAACGACCTCCGTTTGAGCCAAATTTTTGGTGGGCGGATCATTTCAAATGTTCTGTTGGATTGGTTGAAAAAAGGATGGAATTTGTCTAATAGTGCCCGGGAGCCCGAAAATGCGTGTGCTATCCCCTTTGGGGAATCGGGAAATTTCAAAAATAGTGATTTTCACCATGAAAACGACCTCTGTTTGAGCAAATTTTTGGTGGGCGGATCCTTTCAAATGTTTTTTTGGATTGGTTGAAAAAAGGAGGGTATTTGGCTACTAGTGCCCGGGAGCCCAAAAATGCGTGTAATACCCCCCCTTTGGAGGATCGGGAAATTTTGTAAATGGTCATTTTCACCATGAAAACGACCTCCATTTGAGCCAATTTTTTGGTGGGCTTATCCTTTTAAATGTTCTATTGGATTGGATGAAAAAAGGATGATATTTGTCTACTAGTGCTCGAGGCCCAAAAATGGTCATTTCACCATGAAAATGACCTACGTTTGAGCCAAATTTTTGGTGGGCGGATCATTTCAAATGTTCTATTGGAATTATTGAAAAAATGAGGGAATTTGGCTACTAGTGCCCGGGAGCCCGAAAATGCGTGTGCTACCCCCTTTGGGGAATTGGAAAATTTCGTAAATGGTGATTTTCACCATGAAAACGACCTCCGTTTGGGCCAAATTTTTGGTGGACGGATCCTTTAAAATGTTTTATTGGATTGGTTGAAAAAAGGAGGTTATTTGGCTACTAGTGCCCGGGAGCCCAAAAATGCGTGTTCTACCCCCCTTTGGGGAATCGGGAAATTTCGAAAATGGTCATTTTCACCATGAAAACGACCACCGTTTGAGCCAAATTTCTTGGTGATTTTCACCATGAAAACGACCTCAATTTGAGCCAAATACCCTCCTTTTTTCAACCAATCCAACAGAACATTTGAAATGATCCGCCCACGAAAAATTTGGCTCAAACGGAGGTCATTTTCATGGTGAAAATGACCATTTACGAAATTTCCCATTCCCCAAAGGGGGGTAGTACACGCATTTTTGGGCTCCCGGGCACTAGTAGCCAAATACCCTCCTTTTTTCAATCAATCCAATAGAACATTTAAAATGATCCGCCCACCAAAAATTTGGCTCAAACGGAGGTCGTTTTCATGGTGAAATGACCATTTTTGGGCTTTCGGGCACTAGTAGCCAAATATCATCCTTTTTTCACCAATCCAATAGAACATTTGAAATGATAAGCACATCAAAATTTTGGCTCAAACGGAGGTCGTTTTCATGGTGAAAATTACCATTTACGAAATTTCCCGATTCCCCAAAGGGGGGTTGTACACGCATTTTTGGGCTCCTGGGCACTAGTAGCCAAATACCCTCCTTTTTTCAACCAATCTAATATGAAATTTGAAAGAATCCGCCCACCAAAAATTTGGCTCAAACGGAGGTCGTTTTCATGGTAAAAATCACCATTTACGAAATTTCCCGATTTGCCAAAGGGGGTAGTACACACATTTTTAGGCTCCCGGGCACTCGTAGCCAAATACCCTCTTTTTTTCAACAAATCCAATAGAAAATTTGTAAGGATCCGTCCACCAAAAACTTGGCTCAAACGGAGGTCGTTTTCATGGTGAAAATCACCAATTTCGAAATTTCCCGATTCCCCTAACGGAGGTCGTTTTCATGGAAAAATGACCATTTTTTGGCTTTCGGGCACTAGTAGCCAAATATCATCCTTTTTCACCAATCCAATAGAAAATTAGAAAGGATAAGCACACCAAAATTTTGGCTTAAACGGAGGTCGGTTTCATGGTGAAAATTACCATTTACGAAATTTCCTGATTTCCCAAAGGGGGGGTAGTACACGCATTTTTGGGCTCCTGGGCCCTAGTAGCCAAATTCCCTCCTTTTTTCAATCAATATAATATAACATTTGAAAGGATCCGCCCACCAAAAATTTGGCTCAAACGGAGGTCGTTTTCATCGTGATAATCTCCATTTACGAAATTTCCCGATTTGCCAAAGGGGGTAGTACACGCATTTTTAGGCTCCCGGGCACTCGTAGCCAAATACCCTTATTTTTTCAACCAATCCAATAGAACATATGAAAGGATTCGCCCACCAAAAATTTGGCACAAACGGAGGTCATTTTCATGGTGAAAATGACAATTTACAAAATTTTCCGATTCCCCAAAGGGGGGTAGTACACGCATTTTTGGGCTCTCGGGATCTAGTAGCCAAATACCCTGCTTTTTTCAACCAATCCAATAAAACATTTGAAAGGATCCGCCCACCAAAAATTTGGCTCAAACGGAGGTCGTTTTCATGGTGAAAATCACCATTTTCGAAATTTCCCGATTCCCCTAAGGGGGTAGCACACGCATTTTTGGGCTCCCGGGCACTATAGCCAAATTCCCTCCTTTTTTCAACCAATCCAACATAAAATTTAAAATGATCCGCCCACCAAAAATTTGGCTCAAACGGAGGTCGTTTTTATGGTGAAATGACCATTTTTGGGCTTTTGGGCACTAGTAGCCAAATATCATCCTTTTTTCACCAATCCAATAGAACATTTGAAATGATAAGCACATAAAAATTTTGGCTCAAACGGAGGTCATTTTCATGGTGAAAATTACCATTTACGAAATTTCCCGATTCCCCAAAGGGGGGTAGTACACGCATTTTTAGGCTCCCGGGCACTCGTAGCCAAATACCCTCTTTTTTTCAACAAATCCAATAGAACATTTGTAAGGATTCGTCCATCATAAAATTGGCTCAAACGGAGGTCGTTTTCATGGTGAAAATCACCATTTTCAAAATTTCCCGATTCCCCAAACGGAGGTCGTTTTCATGGTGAAATGGCCATTTTTGGGCTCCTGGGCACCAGTAGCCAAATTCCCTCCTTTTTTCAACCAATCCAACAGAACATTTAAAATGATCCGCCCACCAAAAATTTGGCTCAAACGGAGGTCGTTTTCATGGTGAAAATCACCATTTACGAAATTTCCCGATTTGCCAAAGGGGGTAGGTAGTACACGCATTTTTAGGCTCCCGGGCACTCGTAGCCAAATACCCTCTTTTTTTCAACAAATCCAATAGAACATGATGGATGTGGTTTTACCGATCCAAAAGATATATTTCCTAGCTTATTTGATGCTCGAAACCTTGGGAATTTAATGTATTTTCTAGTGTTTTGAAAGTACAGGGGTTGAAGTGCAATTATTGAGAAAATGGAGGATTGGAGCGTACTTTGGAAGCTTTTGGATCAAATTGCAATTTTGGAAAATTTGGGACTAAACGGAAATTACGAAGTTCAAGGACCAAAGTGGAAATATTGGAAATTCAGGGACTAAATTGGAAATATGGAATTTTTGGACGAATTTAATTTATAAAAATTCGTGGGATTAAATGAAAAATAAAATCCTAAAGAGCGAAGTGCAAAAGAATTCATTATAGTGGCCAAAGTGCGATTGCAAAATTGTGAGACGGAACGAATATACAAATGTTACTAAGCTAAACCAAGGCTGGCCGAGGGAATGTGCTGCTTGGGGCCAAGGTTGAAGGCCATTTGGGGCCAACTTCTAGGTGCTTGGGGCCAAGGAGAAGCAACATGGGCCAAGGCATGAACAAGATGGGCCAAAGAAATTCAGAGGCAGGCGTACGCCCGGTTCCAGTGGGCGCACGCCCGGAAGTAACCAGATTGAATACAGGCGTACACCCGGTCTCAGTGGGCGCGCGCCCGGTATGTACGAACAAAGGCAGTCCAATTTCCTTATTTTGAAAGGATTCTAAAGATTTTCACCAGATTTTCTCTCCCTAATCTCCTAGTATGAATAGAGAAACATTTTAGAGGGAGGATTTCCTACTTTGACTAGGATTTTGATCCTAATTTGTTTCCAAAAAGGATTTCCACCTCCCTCCTCTTATATAAACAACCCTAGACTAGTTTTGTATCATCTTTAATCTTTTATTTTTTTATTTTCTTGGGGATCTTTGGATCTTTTATATTTTTATTTTCTCTCTATATTCTTAGTTTAGATTTTATTTATTTATGAAGATGAAAGAACAAGGTTTTGCTTTATTTATTTTAATGGCCATTCAAGGCTAAACTATTTGATTCATGGATTGAGGTGAGTAGCAATTTGATCTTTATGCTAAAGCTTTAATTCTTCCTATCTCTCTTTTGTTCTTGTTCTTCTCAACGGTTTTAATTATTGTTCTTGAGATCAATTGTATTGACCTACCGGAATATACTTTTGACCTCTTGAATTTATTTGGATACAAACCATTGCACTTGCGTGGATGAATTGTAATTTGACCATTGTTGAGAAGAATAGATTCAATTGAGGACCTACCGGAAATCAAACGAATCTAGGTTCCATTGTTCTTAAGTTTTTAATTGAAATTCTTGAATGTTTATATTGACCTACCGGAATATATGAACATGATAGAGTTATTAGGGTTCTAATGTTCTTATTGACCTACCGGAATATATGAACATCTTAACCCTAGGTTTTTGTGAACGAACCCAAGAATGAGATTGAAACCTTTTTACATGAAATAAAAAGCATAAAGTGATAATTGTTATGATCCCCAATCCATGAATCCCTTGTCTCTTATTATCTTTAATTTATTTATTTTGCTTTCTTAGTTTTATAATTCAATCAAATCAAAAAACCCCACTTTGTTACTTTGAGCATTAATTAAATTTACTTGTTAAAGCACACGAGTCTCTGTGGTTCGACCCTTACTATTGTACATTGCTACTTCGGTGACTTGTACACTTGCAAGGTTTTTATTACACAGTGGAATTTTATCCATCAAGTTTTTGGCGCCGTTGCCGGGGACTTGTTGTGATTTTTAACAAGTTTATTTAATCGGTGCATGTTTGGTCGCCGGTCATTGGATCCTAATTTGGTTCCTTTGAACGACGATATAGACAGAATTGAGAGAGGCATTCCCTCTACTCAAGTGAGCGAGACTGATTACGAAACTTGTCAGGACAGAGGTAACTTTGAGTGAATTAGAAACTTCTGCCACCGAGGGAGAAGAATTTAAAATTGATATGGCTTTGCAAGCACCCACCATGGATGCCTTCTCTAGGCCGCGGGTGGACACATCTGTGTCATGCATTGTGTTGAATGATGCAACAAAAAGTTATGAGGTAAAAGGCCATCTGTTTAACATGATCCCTCAATTTCATGGCCTCGCCTCTGAAGATTCTTTGAACTTCTTGAGGGAATATATGATGATTGTGTCTAGTTTTCCTTTGAGGGACGGTGTGACTGATGAGCACTTAAGACTAAAATGTTTTCCCTTTGCCTTGAGGGATAATGCTAAGAAGTGGCTCATGTTGCTCCCACCTAGGAGCATAAATACTTGGGATGAATTGCATGATATATTTTTGAGAAAATATTTCCCACATGCTACGTTAGCCACCTTTAGACAGAAAATCATTGGGTTCACACAGGATTCATTCGAGGCATTTCATGAAGCATGGGACAGATTTAAGATGCTCTTGGTGCAATGTCCCCACCACAATTTCCCTTTGCCTTTATTGCATCAAACTTTCTATGGGGGATTGACACAAGCCGATCAGGCTATGGTGGATAACGCAGCCGGAGGCTCCTTAGGAGCCAAAACTGCGGAAGAGACCCAAGATCTTTTTGAGAGATTATCATCTAATTCGCAACAAAAAGGGTCAAGGGGTAAAACCAATAATGTGAATGGAATAGGACTGAACGATGAGCTTTCAAAACAAATTGCACTTCTTAATCAAAAATTTGATAAGTTGGCCATGAGTAGTACTTCAAATGTTGCATCCAATGTGTCATCTGTTGGTAATGTAATGCATGATAATTGTGTAACTTGTGGTTCTAACACTCACTCTTATGAAGTTTGCCCCACCACTAGTCCCCATTTATATAATCATGAGCAGGTACAGGCAATGCAAGCATATATGCAGAGTTTCCCGCAGAACAATATATTTTCACAGACATACAATCCGGGGTGGGGAAAGCATCCTAATTTTTCTTGGGGAGGAAATCAACAGCAGAATAAAACTCTCCATCCCCAACCACCACCGCAGGGACCCTTTGAGAGGAATAGAGAGCCTTGGGAAGAGCCCATGATGCAGTTAAAGATGGAGCAACAACAGTACAAGATGGAACAACAACAAGCCTTCAGAAATCATGAGGCTGCCATGCAGAAGTTACAAACCCAAATTGGACAGTTGGTGGAAGCGGTACAAAGCCAAAGACAAGAAAATTTTCAAAATCCACCAGAGCAAGCCAAGTCTATAGTGACTATTTGGGATGAAAGTGATGAGATTGAGGAGGTATTTCTTTCTTCCCTTGATAATTTTGAATGTGATAATATTGATAATGTTAGTGAGGAAGAGGATGAGATTGGGGAGGTTCAATATGTATTTTCTGCATTAAATTTAGAAACCCCTCCTCCCAATGTTGTGAAAACCACACCCCAGAGAGGTGTGGAGTTTGAAAAGACTAAACATGTCCAAAAAGACCCCGGGTGTTTCACTATCCCAATTTCTTTAGGGGGTCAAAATTTTAAAGGTTTGTTGGATCTTGGGGCAAGTGTCAATGTGATGCCCTTTCATGTTTTTAGAAGTTTGGGGGTATGTGAGTTGAAACCACCCATGAGAGACTTGCAATTGGCGGATCTCTCAATCAAAAGACCTTTAGGGGTTATTGAAGGGGTGTTGGTTAAAATCGATAAAATCATTATCCCTATTGACTTTTATGTGATGTGTATGGAGGGATCAAGGGAGGAACAACTGAAAACTCCCATTCTGCTTGGGAGGCCATTTATGTTTAACACTAAGGCCACCATTGATGTGTGTCAAGGGGTTGTGTCCTTGAGAGGTATGGGGGAGGAATGTAAATTTTGTATGCTTAAAAAGGATAAGAAACCCTCCCCCACAGATGGTTTTGTAGGAGCCATAACCGATTTTCCAATTGTCAAATATGATGTGAATGGAGGTGAGAAAAGTGGGGATAATGCGGACGTGTGCCCCTTGGCTAGTAACATTAAAGCCGACCAATACTCTAGGAGCAACCAGTCGTATCACTCCCCACACGACTCCCATAAAGAGTCGATTTCATCACATCTACCACAAGGGCATTCAAAACTTAAAGTTAGAGAGGAGAGTTATTTACTTGATTTATCTGAGACTATTTTTGCTAATATTTTTGTTCAAGATAACCTCTTTGATCTTGTTGAGGAAGATGTTCCGCAGGTGAAGGAACAAATTAAGTTTGGAGGCAAGAGCCCCAACAAAAAGAAAAGAAAAAGGGTGAAGCATAAAGCACCCAAAGTTTCGTGGGCTCCACCTGAATTAATTAAGAAAGGGACCTACGCATGGAAGGAAGTGGGCGTTTGTGCCCGAGAAAATCAAAAGTGGTCAAAGGGCCGAAAAGCAAAGGCCAAATCCATTGAGGCCAGTCTCAACCCCAAGTAAGTGGGGCAACGGTCGGGCTAACGACCTTAACCAAATGCGCTAATTGGGAGGCAACCCAAGTAGGTATGTTTTATTGCTTTATTTATTTGCTTTGTTGTGTCATATCGTCCTTTGAACCCGAGACATGTTTTTGTTCTCTTTGCTATGAGGACATAGCATGTTTTGAGTTTGGGGGTAGATATCTCTCCGAGTTTGTGGGTTTATAGGGGAGTGTTTATAGTGTCACCCTCCAAAAAAATAGAAAAATTTAAAAATTTTGTTCTCATTATATGTTTGGAAGTTGACCAACGTCCGTGATGATTTGAGAGAGTTTTTGAATGAGTTTTGTTAAGTTTGTGCCAATTTGAATATGTTAATTAGAATTGCATTAATACATGTAAAACACAATTGCACCACCATTCACTTTCATTATTTTTTCTTGATCATTGTTACCAACTTAGGAGACCTTTATAGGATCACTTTGACATTCTCGGGGTCCCTAGAACATGTTTGCATGACTGTCAATAACACATCAATTAGGCTATTCGGGAAGTGATATGTGGCTATTTCTTTGAACCCAATTTGTGAGCCTTTAACTTTCTCGTCACTTATATAAAAAATTTCCGCTAGAACCCCCTTTTGAGCTTGAAAAAGAATGGAATCTCTCACAAAGTGGGAGGTTATTTTAGACCACCATTCGCCTTCTTTTGTACCCTCATTATCCTACCCTTTTAACTTATACACTATTTTTCCACCTTTTCAAGAAAGTGAAACTAGGGAATGAATTGGGATATTTGGGGGATATTTGGAAAAATCAAGGGTTGAGTGGAAAGTGGTCATGAAAAGAAAGAAAAGGGTTATGAATTGTTATGTAATGAAAAGAGGGGCTTGAGCAAAAAGTATTGAATGCACATTATTTGTGATTTATTTGTGCAAAGCAAAGCAAAAAAAAAAAAAAAAAAAAAAGAAAAAAAAAAAAGAAAAAAAAAAGAAAAAAAAAAAAAAATAAAAAATTGCCTTGCCCTCTCTAGTGTTGAAGTGGAAAGTGATCAAAAAGAAAGAAAGGTGATCGAGTACAAGTTTGAAAGTATACAAAATTATAAGTTTGGGGGTTAAATCAATGGGTTGGCTTGGAGCGGAGTGATAATTTCAATGTGAGGATGTATGACGAAGACTTTCTAGTTTCACTTGCTTGACTTCGTATGTCCTTATCTTCATTTGTAACCGTGAACCTAGCCCGCATTTATCGCGATACATTACAAACCATAAAGCCATATTTGATCCCTAAAGAGTAGCCGGGTTGACAGTTTTGTTTAAATATGCATGAGTGTCCCTTGTGTAGAAATTTCATCTTAGTATCATTGATTTAGAGCATGTGGTTAGTGATCCTATAAAATATCTTACTTTGGTGACAATGATCTCCCATATTTCATTCATCATTCAGGCCGAGGTGGAAAATTGTGGGTTAGATGCATTAATGTAATTGTAATTGCATATTCTTATTGGCACTTATTTAGCATATTTAAGTGAGAATCTAAGACTTGTTTGGCCGGCAACCTTGTATATATTGAGAACATATCAAAAATATTTTATGTTGATTGTTTTTATTTGTTAGGGTAATTTTATTTTTGTTTATTTCTTTTGTTTTACTCGAGGACGAGCAAAAGATAAGTTTGGGGGTATTTGATGGATGTGGTTTTACCCATCCAAAAGATATATTTCCTAGCTTATTTGATGCTCGAAACCTTGAGAATTTAATGTATTTTCTAGTGTTTTGAAAGTACAGGGGTTGAAGTGCAATTATTGAGAAAATGGAGGATTGGAGCGTACTTTGGAAGCTTTTGGATCAAATTGCAATTTTGGAAAATTTGGGACTAAACGGAAATTACGAAGTTCAAGGACCAAAGTGGAAATATTGGAAATTCAGGGACTAAATCGGAAATATGGAATTTTTGGACGAAATTAATTTATAAAAATTCGTGGGATTAAATGAAAAATAAAATCCTAAAGAGCGAAGTGCAAAAGAATTCATTATAGTGGCCAAAGTGCGATTGCAAAATTGTGAGACGGAACGACTATACAAATGTTACTAAGCTAAACCAAAAATTTGGCCAGGGAATGTGCTGCTTGGGGCCAAGGTTGAAGGCCATTTGGGGCCAACTTCTAGGTGCTTGGGGCCAAGGAGAAGCAATATGGGCCAAGGCATGAACAAAATGGGCCAAAGAAATTCAGAGAGGAGGCGTGACGCCCGGTTCCGGTGGCGCACGCCCGAGTAACCGGGATTGAATACGGGCGTACACCCGGTCTCGGTGGGCGCGCGCCCGTATGTACGAACAAAGGCAGTCCAATTTCCTTATTTTGAAAGGATTCTAAAGATTTTCACCAGATTTTCTCTCCTAATCTCCTAGTATGAATAGAGAAACATTTTAGAGGGAGGATTTCCTACTTTGACTAGGATTTTGATCCTAATTTGTTTCCAAAAAGGATTTCCACCTCCCTCCTCTTATATAACAACCCTAGACTAGTTTTTGTATCATCTTTAATCTTTTATTTTTATTTTCTTGGGGATCTTTGGATCTTTTATATTTTTATTTTCTCTCTATATTCTTAGTTTAGATTTTATTTATTTATGAAGATGAAAGAACAAGGTTTTGCTTTATTTATTTTAATGGCCATTCAAGGCTAAACTATTTGATTCATGGATTGAGGTGAGTAGCAATTTGATCTTTATGCTAAAGCTTTAATTCTTCCTATCTCTCTTTTGTTCTTGTTCTTCTCAACGGTTTTAATTATTGTTCTTGAGATCAATTGTATTGACCTACCGGAATATACTTTTGACCTCTTGAATTTATTTGGATACAAACCATTGCACTTGCGTGGATGAATTGTAATTTGACCATTGTTGAGAAGAATAGATTCAATTGAGGACCTACCGGAAATCAAACGAATCTAGGTTCCATTGTTCTTAAGTTTTTAATTGAAATTCTTGAATGTTTATATTGACCTACCGGAATATATGAACATGATAGAGTTATTAGGGTTCTAATGTTCTTATTGACCTACCGGAATATATGAACATCTTAACCCTAGGTTTTTGTGAACGAACCCAAGAATGAGATTGAAACCTTTTTACATGAAATAAAAAGCATAAAGTGATAATTGTTATGATCCCCAATCCATGAATCCCTTGTCTCTTATTATCTTTAATTTATTTATTTTGCTTTCTTAGTTTTATAATTCAATCAAATCAAAAAACCCCACTTTGTTACTTTGAGCATTAATTAAATTTACTTGTTAAAGCACACGAGTCTCTGTGGTTCGACCCTTACTATTGTACATTGCTACTTCGGTGACTTGTACACTTGCAAGGTTTTTATTACACAGTGGAATTTTATCCATCAGAACATTTGTAAGGATTCGTCCATTAAAAAATTGGCTCAAACGGAGGTCGTTTTCATGGTGAAAATCACCATTTTCAAAATTTCCCGATTCCCCAAACGGAGGTCGTTTTCATGGTGAAATGACCATTTTTGGGCTTTCGGACACTAGTAGACAAATATCATCCTTTTTCACCAATCCAATAGAACATTTGAAAGGATAAGCACACCAAAATTTTGGCTCAAACGGAGGTCGTTTTCATGGTGAAAATTACCATTTACGAAATTTCCTGATTCCCCAAAGGGGGGTAGTACACGCATTTTTGGGCTCCTGGGCACTAGTAGCCAAATACCCTCCTTTTTTCAACCAATCTAATATAAAATTTGAAAGGATCCGCCCACCAAAAATTTCGCTCAAATGGAGGTCATTTTCATGGTGAAAATCTCCATTTACGAAATTTCTCGATTTGTCAAAGGGGGTAGTACACGCATTTTTAGGCTCTCGGGCACTCGTAGCCAAATACCCTCCTTTTTTCAACCAATCCAATAGAACGTTAGAAAGGATCCGCCCACCAAAAATTTGGCAGAAACGGAGGTCAATTTCATTGTGAAAATGACAATTTACGAAATTTCCCGATTCCCCAAAGGGGGTAGTACACGCATTTTTGGGCTCCCATGCACTAGTAGCCAAATACCCTCCTTTTTTCAACCAATCCAATAAAACATTTGAAAGGATCCGCCCATCAAAAATTTGGCTCAAACGGAGGTCGTTTTCATGGTGAAAATCACCATTTTCGAAATTTCCTGATTCCCCTAAGGGGTAGCACACGCATTTATGGGATCCCAGACACCAGTAGCCAAATTCCCTCCTTTTTTCAACCAATCCAATAGAACATTTAAAATGATCCGCCCACCAAAAATTTGGCTCAAACGGAGGTCGTTTTCATGGTGAAAATCACCATTTACGAAATTTCCCGATTTGCCAAAGGGGGTAGGTAGTACACGCATTTTTGGGCTCCCGGGCACTAGTAGCCAAATACCCTCCTTTTTTCAACCAATCCAATAGAACATTTAAAATGATCCGCCCACCAAAAATTTGGCTCAAACGGAGGTCGTTTTCATGGTGAAATGACCATTTTTGGGCTTTCGGGCACTAGTAGCCAAATATCATCCTTTTTTCACCAATCCAATAGAACATTTGAAATGATAAGCACATCAAAATTTTGGCTCAAACGGAGGTCGTTTTCATGGTGAAAATTACCATTTACGAAATTTCCCGATTTCCCAAAGGGGGGTTGTACACGCATTTTTGGGCTCCTGGGCGTTAGTAGCCAAATACCCTCCTTTTTTCAACCAATCTAATATAAAATTTGAAAGGATCCGCCCACCAAAAATTTGGCTCAAACGGAGGTCGTTTTCATGGTGAAAATCACCATTTACGAAATTTCCCGATTTGCAAAAGGGTGTAGCCAAATACCCTCTTTTTTTCAACAAATCCAATAGAACATTTTTAAGGATCCGTCCACCAAAAAATTTGCTCAAACGGAGGTCATTTTCATGGTGAAAATCACCATTTTCGAAATTTCCCGATTCCCCAAACGGAGGTCGTTTTCATGGAAAAATGACCATTTTTTGGCTTTCAGGCACTAGTAGCAAAATATCATCCTTTTTCACCAATCCAATACAAAATTAGAAAGGATAAGCACACCAAAATTTTGGCTCAAACGGAGGTCGTATTCATGGTGAAAATTACCATTTACGAAATTTCCTGATTCCCCAAAGGGGGGTAGTACACGCATTTTTGGGCTCCTGGGCACTAGTAGCCAAATTCCCTCTTTTTTTCAATCAATATAATATAACATTTGAAAGGATCCGCCCACCAAAAATTTGGCTCAAACAGAGGTCATTTTCATGGTGAAAATCTCCATTTACGAAATTTCCCGATTTGCCAAAGGGGGTAGTACATGCATTTTTAGGCTCCCGGGCACTCGTAGCCAAATACCCTTCTTTTTTCAACCAATCCAATAGAACATATGAAAGGATTCGCCCACCAAAAATTTGGCACAAATGGAGGTCATTTTCATGGTGAAAATGACAATTTACGAAATTTCCCGATTCCCCAAAGGTGGGTAGTACACGCATTTTTGGGCTCCCGGGATCTAGTAGCCAAATACCCTGTTTTTTTCAACCAATCCAATAAAACATTTGAAAGGATCCGCCCACCAAAAATTTGGCTCAAACGGAGGTCGTTTTCATGGTGAAAATCACCATTTTCGAAATTTCCCGATTCCACTAAGGGGGTAGCACACGCATTTTTGGGCTCCCGGGCACTAGTAGCCAAATTCCCTCCTTTTTTTCAACCAATCCAACATAAAATTTAAAATGATCCGCCCACCAAAAATTTGGCTCAAACGGAGGTCGTTTTTATGGTGAAATGACCATTTTTGGGCTTTCGGGCACTAGTAGCCAAATATCATCCTTTTTCACCAATCCAATAGAACATTTGAAATGATAAGCACATCAAAATTTGGGCTCAAACGGAGGTCATTTTCATGGTGAAAATTACCATTTACGAAATTTCCCGATTCCCCAAAGGGGGGTAGTACACGCATTTTGGGCTCCTGGGCACTAGTAGCCAAATACACTCCTTTTTTCAACCAATCTAATATAACATTTCAAAGGATACTCCCACCAAAATTTTGGCTCAAACGGAGGTCGTTTTCATGGTGAAAATCACCATTTACGAAATTTCCCGATTTGCCAAAGGGGGTAGTACACGCATTTTTAGGCTCCCGGGCACTCGTAGCCAAATACCCTCTTTTTTTCAACAAATCCAATAGAACATTTGTAAGGATTCGTCCATCAAAAAATTGGCTCAAACGGAGGTCGTTTTCATGGTGAAAATCACCATTTTGAAAATTTCCCGATTCCCTAAACGGAGGTCGTTTTCATGGTGAAATGACCATTTTTGGGCTTTCGGACACTAGTAGCCAAATATCATCCTTTTCACCAATCCAATAGAACATTTGAAAGGATAAGCACACCAAATTTTGGCTCAAACGGAGGTCGTTTTCATGGTGAAAATTACCATTTACGAAATTTCCAGATTCCCCAAAGGGGGGTAGTACACGCATTTTTGGGCTCCTGGGCACTAGTAGCCAAATACCCTCCTTTTTTCAACCAATCTAATATAAAATTTGAAAGGATCCGCCCACCTAAAATTTCGCTCAAATGGAGGTCGTTTTCATGGTGAAAATCTCCATTTACGAAATTTCCGTACACGCATTTTTAGGCTCCCGGGCACTCGTAGCCAAATACCCTCCTTTTTTTAACCAATCCAATAGAACGTTAGAAAGGATCCGCCCACCAAAAATTTGGCACAAACGGAGGTCAATTTCATTGTGAAAATGACAATTTACGAAATTTCCCGATTCCCCAAAGGGGGTAGTATACGCATTTTTGGGCTCCCAGGCACTAGTAGCCAAATACCCTCCTTTTTTCAACCAATCCAATAAAACATTTGAAAGGATCCGCCCATCAAAAATTTGGCTCAAACGGAGGTCGTTTTCATGGTGAAAATCACCATTTTCGAAATTTCCTGATTCCCCTAAGGGGTAGCACACGCATTTTTGGGCTCCCAGACACCAGTAGCCAAATTCCCTCCTTTTTTCAACCAATCCAACAGAACATTTAAAATGATCCGCCCACCAAAAATTTGGCTCAAACGGAGGTTGTTTTCATGGTGAAAATCACCATTTACGAAATTTCCCGATTTGCCAAAGGGGGTAGGTAGTACACGCATTTTTGGGCTCCCGGGCACTAATAGCCAAATACCCTCCTTTTTTCAACCAATCCAATAGAACATTTAAAATGATCCGCCCACCAAAAATTTGGCTCAAACGGAGGTCGTTTTCATGGTGAAAATCACCATTTTCGAAATTTCCCGATTACCCAAACGGAGGTCGTTTTCATGGTGAAATGACCATTTTTGGGCTTTCGGGCACTAGTAGCCAAATATCATCCTTTTTCACCAATTCAATAGAACATTTGAAAGGATAAGCACACCAAAATTTTGGCTCAAACGGAGGTCGTTTTCATGGTGAAAATTACCATTTACGAAATTTCCCGATTCCCCAAAGGGGGGTAGTACTCGCATTTTTGGGCTCCTGGGCATTAGTAGCCAAGTACCCTCCTTTTTTTCAACCAATCTAATATAACATTTGAAAGGATCCGCCCACCAAAAATTTGGCTCAAGCGGAGGTCGTTTTCATGGTGAAAATCTCCATTTACGAAATTTCCCGATTTGCCAAAGGGGGTAGTACACGCATTTTTAGGCTGCCGGGCACTCATAGCCAAATACCCTCCTTTTTTCCACAAATCCAATAGAACATTTGAAAGGATCCGTCCACCAAAAGTTTGGCTCAAACAGAGGTCATTTTCATGGTGAAAATACCATTTTTGGGCTCTCGGGCACAAGTAGCCAAATACCATCCTTTTTTCATCCAATCAAATAGAACATTGGAAAGGATAAGCCCACCAAAAATTTGGCCCAAACGGAGGTCGTTTTCATGGTGAAAATCACCATTTACGAAATTTCCAGATTCCCAAAGGGGGTACATGCATTTTTAGGCTCCCGGGCACTCGTAGCCAAATACCCTCCTTTTTTTAACAAATCCAATAGAACATTTGAAAAGATCCGCCGACCAAAAATTTGGCTCAAACGGAGGTCGTTTCATGGTGAAAATGACCATTTACGAAATTTCCCGATTCCCCAAAGGGGGTAGCTCACGCATTTTTGGGCTCCCGGACACTAGTAGCCAAATACCCTCCTTTTTTCAACCAATACAATATAACATTTGAAAGGATCGGCCCACCAAAAATTTGGCTCAAACGGAGGTCGTTTTCATGGTGAAAATCACCATTTACGAAATTTTCTGATTCCCCAAAGGGGGTAGCTCACGCATTTTTGGGCTCCCGGGCACTAGTAGCCAAATACCCTCCTTTTTTCAACCAATCCAATAGAACATTTGAAAGGATCCGCCCACCAAAAATTTGGCTCAAACGGAGGTCATTTTCATGGTGAAAATTACCATTTACGAAATTTCCCAATTCCCCAAAGGGGTAGTACACGCATTTTTGGGCTCCCGGGCACTCGTAGCCAAATACCCTCCTTTTTTCAACAAATCCAATAGAACATTTGATAGGATCCTCCCACCAAAAATTTGGCTCAAACGGAGGTCGTTTTCATGGTAAAAATGACCATTTACCAAATTTCTCGATTCCCCAAAGGGGGTAGTACACGCATTTTTGGGCTCCCGGGCACTAGAATCCAAATAACCTCCTTTTTTCAACCAATTCAATAGAATATTTGAAAGGATCCGCCCACCAAAAATTTGGCTCAAACGGAGGTCGTTTTCATGGTGAAAATGACCATTTACGAAATTTCCCGATTCCCCGAAGGGGGTAGTACACGCATTTTTAGGCTCCCGAGCACTCGTAGCCAAATACCCTCCTTTTTTCAACAAATCCAATAGAACATTTGAAAGGATCCGTCCACCAAAAATTTGGCTCAAACGGAGGTCGTTTTCATGGTGAAAATGACCATTTACGAAATTTTCCGATTCCCCAAAGGGGGTAGTACATGCATTTTTTGGCTCCCGGGCACTAGTAGCCAAATACCCTCCTTTTTTAAACCAATCCAATAGAACATTTGAAAGGATCCCTCCAACAAAAATTTGGCTCAAACGGAGGTCGTTTTCTTGGTGTAAATCACTATTTACGAAATTTCCCGATTCGCCAAAGGGGGTAGTACACGCATTTTTAGGCTCCCGGGCACTAGTAGTCAAATTCCATCCTTTTTTCAACCAATCCAACAGAACATTTGAAATGATCCGCCCACCAAAAATTTGGCTCAAACAGAGGTCGTTTTCATGGTGAAATGACCATTTTTGGGCTCTCGGGCACTAGTAGCCAAATACCATCCTTTTTTCATCCAATCCAATAGAACATTTGAAAGGATAAGCCCACCAAAAATTTGGCTCAAATGGAGGTCGTTTTCATGGTGAAAATCACCATTTACGAAATTTCCCGATTCCCCAAAAGGGGTAGCACACGCATTTTTGGGCTCCCGAGCACAAGTAGCCAAATACCCTCCTTTTTTCAACCAATCCAATAAAAGGATCCGCCCACCAAAATTATGGCTCAAACGGAGGTCATTTTCATGGTGAAAATGAAAATGATTACCATTTACGAAATTTCCCGATTCCCCAAAGGGGGGGGGGTAGTACACGCATTTTTGGGCTCCCGGGCACTCGTAGCCAAATACCCTCCTTTTTTCAACAAATCCAATAGAACATTTGAAAGGATCCGCCCACCAAAAATTTGGCTCAAATGGAGGTCGTTTTCATGGTGAAAATAACCATTTACGAAATTTCTCGATTCGCCTAAGGGGGTAGTACACGCATTTTTAGGCTACCGGGCACTCGTATCCAAATACCCTCCTTTTTTCAAAAATCCAATAGAATATATGAAAGGATCCGCCCACCAAAAATTTGGCTCAAACGGAGGTCGTTTTGATGGTGAAAATGACCATTTACGAAATTTCCCGATTCCCCAAAGGGGGTAGTACACGCATTTTTGGGCTCCCGGACACTAGTAGCCAAATACCCTCCTTTTTTCAACCAATCCACTAGAACATTTGAAAGGATCCCTCCACCAAAAATTTGGCTCAAACGGAGGACGTTTTAATTGTGTAAATCACCATTTACGAAATTTTCCGATTCCCCAAAGGGGGTAGCTCATGCATTTTTGGGCTCCTGGACACTAGTAATCAAATACCCTCCTTTTTTAAACCAATCCAATATAATATTTGAAAAGATCCGCCCACCAAAAATTTGGCTCAAACGGAGGTCGTTTTAATGTTGAAAATCACCATTTACGAAATTTCCCGATTCGCCAAAGGGGGTAGTACACGCATTTTTAGGCTCCCGGGCACTAGTAGTCAAATTCCCTCCTTTTTTCAACCAATCCAACAGAACATTTGAAATGATCCGCCCACCAAAAATTTAGCCCAAACAGAGGTCGTTTTCATGGTGAAATGACCATTTTTAGGCTTCCGGGCACTAGTAGCCAAATACCATCCCTTTTTCATCCAATCCAATAGAACATTTAAAAGGATAAGCCCACCAAAAATTTGGCTCAAACGGAGGTCGTTTTCATGGTGAAAATCACCATTTACGAAATTACCCGATTCGCCAAAGGGGGAGTACACGCATTTTTGGGCTCCTGGGAACTACTAGCCAAATACCATCCATTTTTCCACCAATCCAATAGAACATTTGAAAGGGTCATCCCACCAAAAATTTGACTCAAACGGAGGTTGTTTTCATGGTGAAAATCACCATTTACGAAATTTCCCGATTCCCCAAAGGGAGTAGTACACGCATTTTTGGGCTCCCGGGCACTAGTAGCCAAATACCCTCCTTTTTTCAACCAATCCAATAGAACATTTGAAAGGATCCGCCCACCAAAATTATGGCTCAAACGGAGGTCATTTTCATGGTGAAAATTACCATTTACGAAATTTCCCGATTCCCCAAAGGGGGGGGGGGGGTAGTACACGCATTTTTGGGCTCCCGGGCACTCGTAGCCAAATACCCTCCTTTTTTCAACAAATCCAATAGAACATTTGAAAGGATCCGCCCACCAAAAATTTGGCTCAAACGGAGGTCGTTTTAATGGTGAAAATGACCATTTACGAAATTTCTCGATTCCCCAAAGGGGTAGTACACGCATTTTTGGGATCCCGGGCACTAGAAGCCAAATAACCTCCTTTTTTCAACCAATTCAATAGAACATTTGAAAGGATCCGCCCACCAAAAATTTGGCTCAAACGGAGGTCGTTTTCATGGTGAAAATGACCATTTACCTAATTTCCCGATTCCCCGAAGGGGGTAGTACACGCATTTTTAGGCTCCCGAGCACTCGTAGCCAAATATCCTCCTTTTTTCAACAAATCCAATAGAACATTTGAAAGGATCCGCCCACCAAAAATTTGGCTCAAACGGAGGTCGTATTCATGGTGAAAATAACCATTTACGAAATTTCCCGATTCCCCAGATGGGGTAGTACATGCATTTTTTGGCTCCCGGGCACTAGTAGCCAAATACCCCCCTTTTTTAAACCAATACAATAGAAAATTTGAAAGGATCCCTCCAACAAAAATTTGGCTCAAACGGAGGTCGTTTTCTTGGTGTAAATCACCATTTACGAAATTTCCCGATTCCCTAAAGGGGGTAGTTCACGCATTTTTGGGCTCCTAGGCACTAGTAACCAAATACCCTCCTTTTTTCAACCAATCAAATATAACATTTGAAAGGATCCGCCCACCAAAAATTTGGCTCAAACGGATGTCGTTTTCATGGTGAAAATCACCATTTACGAAATTTCCCGATTCCCCAAAGGGGGTAGTACACGCATTTTTAGGCTCCCGGGCACTCGTAGCCAAATACCCTCCTTTTTTCAACCAATCCAATAGAACATTTGAAAGGATCCGCCCACCAAAAATTTGGCTCAAACGGAGGTCATTTTCATGGTGAAAATGACCATTTACGAAATTTCCCGATTCCCCAAAGGGGGTAGTACACGCATTTTTGGGCTCCCGGGCACTAGTAGCCAAATACCCTGCTTTTTCAACCAATCCAATAAAACATTTGAAAGGATCCGCCCACCAAAAATTTGGCTCAAACGGAGGTCGTTTTCATGGTGAAAATCACCATTTTCGAAATTTCCCGATTCCCCAAAGGGGGTAGCACACGCATTTTTGGGCTCCCGGGCACTAGTAGCCAAATTCCCTCATTTTTTCAACCAATCCAACATAACATTTGAAATGATCCGCCCACCAAAAATTTGGCTCAAACGGAGGTCGTTTTCATGGTGAAATGACCATTTTTGGGCTTTCGGGCACTAGTAGCCAAATATCATCCTTTTTTCACCAATCCAATAGAACATTTGAAATGATAAGCACATCAAAATTTGGGCTCAAACGGAGGTCGTTTTCATGGTGAAAATCACCATTTACGAAATTTCCCGATTCCCCAAAGGGGGGGTAGTACTCGCATTTTTGGGCTCCTGGGCACTAGTAGCCAAATACCCTCCTTTTTTCAACCAATCTAATATAACATTTCAAAGGATATGCCCACCAAAATTTTGGCTCAAACGGAGGTTGTTTTCATGGTGAAAATCACCATTTACGAAATTTCCCGATTTGCCAAAGGGGGGGTAGTACACGCATTTCTAGGCTCCCGGGCACTCGTAGCCAAATACCCTCTTTTTTTAAACAAATCCAATAGAACATTTGTAAGGATCCCTCCATCAAAAATTTGGCTCAAACGGAGGTCATTTTCATGGTGAAAATCACCATTTTCAAAATTTCCCGATTCCCCAAACGGAGGTCGTTTTCATGGTGAAATGACCATTTTTGGGCTTTCGGACACTAGTAGCCAAATATCTTCCTTTTTCACCAATCCAATAGAACATTTGAAAGGATAAGCACACCAAAATTTCATTGTGAAAATGACAATTTACGAAATTTCCCGATTCCCCAAAGGGGGTAGTACACGCATTTTTGAGCTCCTAGGAACTAGCAGCCAAATACCCTCCTTTTTTCAACCAATCCAATAAAACATTTGAAAGGATCCGCCCATCAAAAAATTTGGCTCAAACGGAGGTCGTTTTCATGGTGAAAATCACCATTTTCGAAATTTCCTGATTCCCCTAAGGGTAGCACACGCATTTTTGGGCTCCCAGACACTAGTAGCCAAATTCCCTCCTTTTTTCAACCAATTCAACAGAACATTTAAAATGATCCGCCCACCAAAAATTTGGCTCAAACGGAGGTCATTTTCATGGTGAAAATCACCATTTACGAAATTTCCCGATTTGCCAAAGGGGGTAGGTAGTACACGCATTTTTAGGCTCCCGGGCACTCGTAGCCAAATACCCTCTTTTTTTCAACAAATCCAATAGAACATTTGTAAGTATCCGTCCACCAAAAATTTGACTCAAACGGAGGTCGTTTTCATGGTGAAAATCACCATTTTCGAAATTTCCTGATTACCCAAACGGAGGTCGTTTTCATGGTGAAATGACCATTTTTGGGCTTTCGAGCACTAGTAGCCAAATATCATCCTTTTTCACCAATTCAATAGAACATTTGAAAGGATAAGCACACCAAAATTTTGGCTCAAACGGAGGTCGTTTTCATGGTGAAAATTACCATTTACGAAATTTCCCGATTTCCCAAAGGGGGTAGTACACGCATTTTTGGGCTCCTGGGCACTAGTAGCCAAATACCATCCTTTTTTTCAACCAATCTTATATAATATTTGAAAGGATCCGCCCACCAAAAATTTGGCTCAAACGGAGGTCGTTTTCATGGTGAAAATCACCATTTACGAAATTTCCCGATTTGCCAAAGGGGGTAGTACACGCATTTTTAGGCTCCCGGGCACTCGTAGCCAAATACCCTCTTTTTTTCAACAAATCCAATAGAACATTTAAAAGGATCCGCCCACCAAAAATTTGGCTCAAACGGAGGTCATTTTCATGGTGAAAATCACCATTTTTGAAATTTCCCGATTCCCCAAAGGGGGTAGCACAAGCATTTTTAGGCTCCCGGGCACTAGTAGCCAAATTCCCCCTTTTTTCAACCAATCCAACAGAACATTTGAAATGATCCGCCCACCAAAAATTTGGCTCAAACGAAGGTCGTTTTCATGGTGAAAAGACCATTTTTGGGCTTTCGGGCACTAGTAGTCAAATACCATCTTTTTTTCATCCAATCCAATAGAACATTTGAAAGGATAAGCCCACCAAAAATTTGGCTCAAACGGAGGTCATTTTCATGGTGAAAATCACCATTTACGAAATTTCCCGATTCCCAAAAGGGGTACATGCATTTTTAGGCTCCCGGGCACTCGTAGCCAAATACCCTCCTTTTTTTAACAAATCCAATAGAACATTTGAAAAGATCCGCCCACCAAAAATTTGGCTCAAACGGAGGTCGTTTCATGGTGAAAATGACAATTTACGAAATTTCTCGATTTCCCAAAGCGGATACGCATTTTTGGGCTCCCGAGCACTAGTAGCCAAATACCCTCCTTTTTTTTAACCAATCCAATAGAACATTTGAAAGGATCCGTCCACCAAAAATTTGGCTCAAACGGAGGTCATTTTCATGGTGAAAATCACCATTTACGAAATTTCCCGATTCCCCAAAGGGGGTAGCTCACGCATTTTTGGGCTCCCGGGCACTAGTAGCCAAATACCCTCCTTTTTTCAACCAATCCAATATAACATTTGAAAGGATCCGCCCACCAAAAATTTGGCTCAAACGGAGGTCGTTTTCATGGTGAAAATCACCATTTACGAAATTTTCCGATTCCCCAAAGGGGGTAGCTCACGCATTTTTGGTCTCCAGGGCACTAGTAGCCAAATACCCTCCTTTTTTCAACCAATCCAATAGAACATTTGAAAGGATCTGCCCACCAAAATTTTGGCTCAAACAGAGGTCGTTTTATGGTGAAAATCACCATTTACGAAATTTCCCGATTCCCCAACCGTACACGCATTTTTGGGCTCCCGGGCACTAGTAGCCAAATACCCTCCTTTTTTCAACCAATCCAATAGAACATTTGAAAGGATCCGCCCACCAAAAATTTGGCTCAAACGGAGGTCATTTTCATGGTGAAAATGATCATTTACGAAATTTCTTGATTCCCCAAAGATGGTAGTACACACATTTTTGGGCTTCCGGGCACTAGTAGCCAAATACCCTCTTTTTTTCAACCAATTCAATAGAACATTTGAAAGGATCAGCCCACAAAAATTTGGCTCAAACGGAGGTCGTTTTCATGGTGAAAATCACCATTTACGAAATTTCCCGATTCGCCAAAGGGGTAGTACACGCATTTTTAGGCTCCCGAGCACTCGTAGCCAAATACCCTCCTTTTTCAACAAATCCAATAGAACATTTGAAAGGATCCGCCCACCAAAAATTTGGCTCAAACGGAGGTCGTTTTCATGGTGAAAATGACCATTTACGAAATTTCCCGATTCCCCAAAGGGGGTAGTACACGCATTTTTGGGCTCCCGGGCACTAGTAGCCAAATACCCTCCTTTTTTCAACCAATCCAATAGAACATTTGAAAGGATCCGTCCACCAAAAATTTGGCTCAAACGGAGGTCGTTTTCATGGTGAAAATCACCATTTACGAAATTTCCCGATTCGCCAAAGGGGGTAGTACACGCATTTTTAGGCTCCCGGGCACTAGTAGCCAAATTCCATCCTTTTTTCAACCAATCCAACAGAACATTTGAAATGATCCGCCCACCAAAAATTTGGCTCAAACGGAGGTCGTTTTCATGGTGAAATGACCATTTTTGGGCTCTCGGGCACTAGTAGCCAAATACCATCCTTTTTTCATCCAATCCAATAGAACATTTGAAAGGATAAGCCCACCAAAAATTTGGCTCAAACGGAGGTCGTTTTCATGGTGAAAATCACCATTTACGAAATTTTTCGATTCCCCAAAAGGTATACAAGATTTTTTGGGCTCACGGGCACTATTAGCCAAATACCCTCCTTTTTTCAACCAATCCAATAGAACATTTGAAAGAATCCGCCCACCAAAAATTTGGCGCAAACGGAGGTCGTTTTCATGGTGAAAATCACCATTTACGAAATTTCCCGATTCCCCAAAGGGGGGTAGTACACGCATTTTTGGGCTCCCGGGCACTCGTAGCCAAATACCCTCCTTTTTTCAACCAATCCAATAGAACATTTGAAAGGATCCGCCCACCAAAAATTTGGCTCAAACGGAGGTCGTTTTCATTGTGAAAATAACCATTTACGAATTTTCCCTATTCCCCATAGGGGGTAGCTCACGCATTTTTGGGCTCCCGGGCACTAGTAGCCAAATACCCTCCTTTTTTCAACCAATCCAATATAACATTTGAAAGGATCCGCCCACCAAAAATTTGGCTCAAACGGAGGTCGTTTTCATGGTGAAAATCACCATTTACGAAATTTCTCGATTCGCCTAAGGGGGTAGTACACGCATTTTTAGGCTACCGGGCACTCGTATCCAAATACCCTCCTTTTTTCAAAAATCCAATAGAATATGTGAAAGGATCCCTCCACCAAAAATTTTGCTCAAACGGAGGTCGTTTTCATGGTGAAAATCACCATTTTCGAAATTTTCCGATTCCCCAAAGGGGGTAGCACACGCATTTTTGGGCTCCCGGGCACTAGTAGCCAAATACCATCCTTTTTTCAACCAATCCAATAGAACATTTGAAAGGATAAGCCCACCAAAAATTTGGCTCAAACGGAGGTCGTTTTCATGGTGAAAATCACCATTTACGAAATTTCCCAATTCCTCTAAGGGGGTAGTACACGCATTTTTGGGCTCCCGGGCACTAGTAGCCAAATACCCTCCTTTTTTCAACCAATCCAATAGAACATTTGAAAGGATCCGCCCACCAAAAATTTGGCTCAAACGGAGGTCATTTTCATGGTGAAAATCACCATTTACGAAATTTCCCGATTCCCCAAAGGGGTAGTACACGCATTTTTGGGCTCCCGGGCACTCGTAGCCAAATACCCTCCTTTTTCAACAAATCCAATAGAACATTTGAAAGGATCCGCCCACCAAAAATTTGGCTCAAACGGAGGTCGTTTTCATGGTGAAAATGACCATTTACGAAATTTCTCGATTTCCCAAAGGGGTAGTACACGCATTTTTGGGCTCCCGGGCACTAGTAGCCAAATAACTTCCTTTTTTTAAACCAATCCAACAGAACATTTGAAATGATCCGCCCACCAAAAATTTGGTTCAAACGGAGGTCGTTTTCATGGTGAAATGATCATTTAAGAAATTTCCCGATTCCCCAAAGGGAGTACACGCATTTTTAGGCTCCCGGCACTGGTAGCCAAATATCCTCCTTTTTTCAACCAATCCAATATAACATTTGAAAGGATCCGCCCACCAAAAATTTGGCTCAAATGGAGGTCGTTTTCATGGTGAAAATCACCATTTACGAAATTTTCCGATTCCACAAAGGGGGTAGCTCAAGCACTTTTGGGCTCCCGGGCACTAGTAGCCAAATACCCTATGTTTTTCAACCAATCAAATATAACATTTGAAAGGATCCGCCCACAAAAAAGTTTGGCTCAAACGGAGGTCGTTTTCATTGTGAAAATCACCATTTTCGAAATTTCCCTATTCCCCAAAGGGGATAGCACACGCATTTTTGGGCTCCTAGGCACTAGTAGTCAAATACCCTCCTTTTTTCAACAAATCCAATAATACATTTGAAATGATCCGCCCACCAAAAATTTGGCTCAAACGGAGGTCGTTTTCATGGTGAAATGACCATTTTTGGGCTCTCGGGCACTAGTAGCCAAATACCATCCTTTTTTCATCCAATCCAATAGAACATTTGAAAGGATAAACCCACCAAAAATTTGGCTCAAACGGAGGTCGTTTTCATGGTGAAAATCACCATTTACGAAATTTCCCGATTCCCCAAAGGGGGTAGCTCACGCATTTTTGGGCTCCCGGGCACTAGTAGCCAAATACCCTCCTTTTTTCAACCAATCCAATATAACATTTGAAAGGATCCGCCCACCAAAAATTTGGCTCAAACGGAGGTCGTTTTCATGGTGAAAATCACCATTTACGAAATTTCTCGATTCGCCAAAGGGGGTAGTACACGCATTTTTAGGCTCTCGGGCACTCGTAGCCAAATACCCTCCTTTTTTCAACCAATCCAATAGAACATTTGAAAGGATCCGCCCACCAAAAATTTGGCTCAAACGGAGGTCGTTTTCATGGTGAAAATGACCATTTACGAAATTTCCCGATTCCCCAAAGGGGTAGTACACGCATTTTTGGGCTCCCGGGCACTAGTAGCCAAATACCCTCCTTTTTTCAACCAATCCAATAGAACATTTGAAAGGATCCATCCACCAAAAATTTGGCTCAAACGGAGGTCGTTTTCATGGTGAAAATCACCATTTACGAAATTTCCCGATTCCCCAAAGGGGGTAGCTCACGCATTTTTGGGCTCCTGGGCACTAGTAGCCAAATACCCTCCTTTTTTCAACCAATCCAATAGAACATTTGAAAGGATCCGCCCACCAAAAATTTGGCTCAAACGGAGGTCGTTTTCATGGTGAAAATCACCATTTACGAAATTTCCCGATTCCCCAAAGGGGGTAGTACACGCATTTTTGGGCTCCCGGGCACTAGTAGCCAAATACCCTCCTTTTTCAACCAATCCAATAGAACATTTGAAAGGATCCGTCCACCAAAAATTTGGCTCAAACGGAGGTCGTTTTCATGGTGAAAATCACCATTTACGAAATTTTCCGATTCCCCAAAGGGGGTAGTACACGCATTTTTAGGCTCCCGGGCACTCGTAGCCAAATACCCTCCTTTTTTCAACCAATCCAATAGAACATTTGAAAGGATCCGCCCACCAAAAATTTGGCTCAAACGGAGGTCGTTTTCATGGTGAAAATGACCATTTACGAAATTTTCCGATTCCCCAAAAGGGGGTAGTACACGCATTTTTGGGCTCCCGGGCACAAGTAGCCAAATACCACCCTTTTTTAATGAATACAAAATTTTTTTTGAAAGGATCCGCCCACCAAAAATTTGGCTCAAACGGAGGTCGTTTTCATGGTGAAAATCACCATTTTCGAAATTTCCAGATTCCCCAAAGGGGGTAGCACACGCATTTTTGGGCTCCCGGGCACTAGTAGCCAAATTCCCTCCTTTTTCAACCAATCCAACAGAACATTTGAAATGATCCGCCCACCAAAAATTTGGCTCAAACGGAGGTCGTTTTCATGGTGAAATGACCATTTTTGGGCTCTCGGGCACTAGTAGCCAAATACCATCCTTTTTTCATCCAATCCAATAGAACATTTGAAAGGATAAGCCCACCAAAAATTTGGCTCAAACGGAGGTCGTTTTCATGGTGAAAATCACCATTTACGAAATTTCCCGATTCCCCAAATGGGATAGCACACGCATTTTTGGGCTCCCGGGCACTAGTAGCCAAATACCCTCCTTTTTTCAACCAATCCAATAGAACATTTGAAAGGATCCGTCCACCAAAAATTTGGCTCAAACGGAGGTCATTTTCATGGTGAAAATCACCATTTACGAAATTTTCCGATTCCACAATGGGGGTAGCTCACGCATTTTTGGGCTCCCGGGCACTAGTAGCCAAATACCCTCCTTTTTTCAACCAATCCAATATAACATTTGAAAGGATCCGCCCACCAAAAATTTGGCTCAAACGGAGGTCGTTTTCATGGTGAAAATCACCATTTTCGAAATTTCCCGATTCCCCAAAGGGGGTAGCACACGCATTTTTGGGCTCCCAGGCACTAGTAGCCAAATTCCCTCCTTTTTTCAACCAATCCAACAGAACATTTGAAATGATCCGCCCACCAAAAATTTGGCTCAAACGGAGGTCGTTTTCATGGTGAAATGACCATTTTTGGGCTCTCGGGCACTAGTAGCCAAATACCATCCTTTTTTCATCCAATCCAATAGAACATTTGAAAGGATAAGCCCACCAAAAATTTGGCTCAAACGGAGGTCGTTTTCATGGTGAAAATCACCATTTACGAAATTTCCCGATTCCCCAAAGGGGGTAGCTCACGCATTTTTGGGCTCCCGGGCACTAGTAGCTAAATACCATCATTTTTCAACCAATCCAATAGAAAATTTGAAAGGATCCGTCCACCAAAAATTTGGATCAAACGGAGGTCGTTTTCATGGTGAAAATCACCATTTACGAAAATTCTTGATTCCCCAAAGGGGTAGTACACGCATTTTTGGGCTCCCGGGCACTAGTACCCAAATACCCTCCTTTTTACAACTATTCCAATAGAACATTTGAAAGGATCCGACCACCAAAAATTTGGCTCAAACGGAGGTCGTTTTAATGGTGAAAATGACCATTTACGAAATTTCCTGAATCCCAAAATGGGGTAGTACACGCATTTTTGGGCTTCCGGGCACTAGTAGCCAAATACCCTCCTTTTTTCAACCAATCCAATAGAACATTTGAAAGGATCCGTCCACCAAAAATTTGGCTCAAACGGAGGTCGTTTTCATGGTGAAAATCACCATTTACGAAATTTCCCGATTCCCCAAAGGGGGTAGCTCACGCATTTTTGGGCTCCTGGGCACTAGTAGCCAAATACCCTCCTTTTTTCAACCAATCCAATATAACATTTGAAAGGATCCGCCCACCAAAAATTTGGCTCAAACGGAGGTCGTTTTCATGGTGAAAATCACCATTTACGAAATTTCCCGATTCCCCAAAGGGGTAGTACACGCATTTTTGGGCTCCCGGGCACTAGTAGCCAAATTCCCTCCTTTTTCAACCAATCCAACAGAACATTTGAAATGATCCGCCCACCAAAAATTTGGCTCAAACGGAGGTCATTTTCATGGTGAAATGACCATTTTTGGGCTCTCGGGCACTAGTAGCCAAATACCATCCTTTTTTCATCCAATCCAATAGAACATTTGAAAGGATAAGCCCACCAAAAATTTGGCTCAAACGGAGGTCGTTTTCATGGTGAAAATCACCATTTACGAAATTTTCCGATTCCCCAAAGGGGGTAGCACACGCATTTTTGGGCTCCCGGGCACTAGTAGCCAAATACCCTCCTTTTTCAACCAATCCAATAGAACATTTGAAAGGATCCATCCACCAAAAATTTGGCTCAAACGGAGGTCGTTTTCATGGTGAAAATCACCATTTACGAAATTTTCCGATTCCCCAAAGGGGGTAGTACACGCATTTTTGGGCTTCCGGACACTAGTAGCCAAATACCCTCCTTTTTTCAACCAATCCAATAGAACATTTGAAAGGATCCGCCCACCAAAAATTTGGCTCAAACGGAGGTCGTTTTCATGGTGAAAATCACCATTTTCGAAATTTCCCGATTCCCCAAAGGGGTAGCACACGCATTTTTGGGCTCCCGGGCACTAGTAGCCAAATTCCCTCCTTTTTTCAACCAATCCAACAGAACATTTGAAATGATCCGCCCACCAAAAATTTGGCTCAAACGGAGGTCGTTTTCATGGTGAAAATGACCATTTTTGGGCTCTCGGGCACTAGTAGCCAAATACCATCCTTTTTTCATCCAATCCAATAGAACATTTGAAAGGATAAGCCCACCAAAAATTTGGCTCAAACGGAGGTCGTTTTCATGGTGAAAATCACCATTTACGAAATTTCCCGATTCCCCAAAGGGGGTAGTACACGCATTTTTGGGCTCCATGGAAGCTCACGCACTTTTGGGCTCACTAGTAGCCAAATACCCTCCTTTTTTCAACCAATCCAATAGAACATTTGAAAGGATCCGCCCACCAAAAATTTGGCTCAAACGGAGGTCGTTTTCATGGTGAAAATGACCATTTACGAAATTTCTCGATTCCCGTACACGCATTTTTGGGCTCCCGGGCACTAGTAGCCAAATACCCTCCTTTTTCAACCAATCCAATAGAACATTTGAAAGGATCCGTCCACCAAAAATTTGGCTCAAACGGAGGTCGTTTTCATGGTGAAAATCACCATTTACGAAATTTCCCGATTCCCCAAAGGGGGTAGCTCACGCATTTTTGGGCTCTCGGGCACTAGTAGCCAAATACCCTCCTTTTTTCAACCAATCCAATATAACATTTGAAAGGATCCGCCCACCAAAAATTTGGCTCAAACGGAGGTCGTTTTCATGGTGAAAATCACCATTTACGAAATTTTCCGATTCCCCAAAGGGGGTAGTACACGCATTTTTGGGCTCTCGGGCACTAGTAGCCAAATACCCTCCTTTTTTCAACCAATCCAATAGAACATTTGAAAGGATCCGCCCACCAAAAATTTGGCTCAAACGGAGGTCGTTTTCATGGTGAAAATGACCATTTACAAAATTTCCCGATTCCCCAAAGGGGGTAGTACTCGCATTTTTGGGCTCCCGTGCACTAGTAGCCAAATACCATCCTTTTTCAACGAATCCAAAAAAAACATTTGAAAGGATCCGCCCACGCATTTTTGGGCTCCCGGGCACAAGTAGCCAAATTCCCTCCTTTTTCAACCAATCCAACAGAACATTTGAAATGATCCGCCCACCAAAAATTTGGCTCAAACGGAGGTCGTTTTCATGGTGAAATGACCATTTTTGGGCTCTCGGGCACTAGTAGCCAAATACCATCCTTTTTCATCCAATCCAATAGAACATTTGAAAGGATAAGCCCACCAAAAATTTGGCTCAAACGGAGGTCGTTTTCATGGTGAAAATCACCATTTACGAAATTTCCCGATTCCCCAAAGGGGGTACACGCATTTTTGGGCTCCCGGGCACTAGTAGCCAAATACCCTCCTTTTTTCAACCAATCCAATAGAACATTTGAAAGGATCCGTCCACCAAAAATTTGGCTCAAACGGAGGTCGTTTTCATGGTGAAAATCACCATTTACGAAATTTTCCGATTCCCCAAAGGGGGTAGCTCACGCATTTTTGGGCTCCCGGGCACTAGTAGCCAAATACCCTCCTTTTTTCAACCAATCCAATATAACATTTGAAAGGATCCGCCCACCAAAAATTTGGCTCAAACGGAGGTCGTTTTCATGGTGAAAATCACCATTTTCGAAATTTCCCGATTCCCCAAAGGGGGTAGCACACGCATTTTTGGGCTCCTGGGCACTAGTAGCCAAATTCCCTCCTTTTTTCAACCAATCCAACAGAACATTTGAAATGATCCGCCCACCAAAAATTTGGCTCAAACGGAGGTCGTTTTCATGGTGAAATGACCATTTTTGGGCTCTCGGGCACTAGTAGCCAAATACCATCCTTTTTCATCCAATCCAATAGAACATTTGAAAGGATAAGCCCACCAAAAATTTGGCTCAAACGGAGGTCGTTTTCATGGTGAAAATCACCATTTACGAAATTTCCCGATTCCCCAAAGGGGGTAGTACACGCATTTTTGGGCTCCCGGGCACTAGTAGCCAAATACCCTCCTTTTTCAACCAATCCAATAGAACATTTGAAAGGATCCGCCCACCAAAAATTTGGCTCAAACGGAGGTCGTTTTCATGGTGAAAATCACCATTTACGAAATTTCCCGATTCCCCAAAGGGGGTACACGCATTTTTGGGCTCCCGGGCGCTAGTAGCCAAATACCCTCCCTTTTCAACCAATTCAATAGAACATTTGAAAGGATCCGCCCACCAAAAATTTGGCTCAAACGGAGGTCGTTTTAATGGTGAAAATGACCATTTACGAAATTTCCCGATTCGCCAAAGGGGTAGCTCACGCATTTTTGGGCTCCGGGCACTAGTAGCCAAATACCCTCCTTTTTCAACCAATCCAATATAACATTTGAAAGGATCCGCCCACCAAAAATTTGGCTCAAACGGAGGTCGTTTTCATGGTGAAAATCACCATTTACGAAATTTCCCGATTCCCCAAAGGGGGTAGTACACGCATTTTTGGGCTCTGGGAACTAGTAGCCAAATTCCCTCCTTTTTTCAACCAATCCAATAGAACATTTGAAATGATCCGCCCACCAAAAATTTGGCTCAAACGGAGGTCGTTTTCATGGTGAAATGACCATTTTTGGGCTCTCGGGCACTAGTAGCCAAATACCATCCTTTTTTCATCCAATCCAATAGAACATTTGAAAGGATAAGCCCACCAAAAATTTGGCTCAAACGGAGGTCATTTTCATGGTGAAAATCACCATTTACGAAATTTCCCGATTCCCCAAAGGGGGTAGCACACGCATTTTTGGGCTCCCGGGCACTAGTAGCCAAATACCCTCCTTTTTTCAACCAATCCAATAGAACATTTGAAAGGATCCGCCCACCAAAAATTTGGCTCAAACGGAGGTCGTTTTCATGGTGAAAATCACCATTTACGAAATTTTCCGATTCCCCAAAGGGGTAGTACACGCATTTTTGGGCTCCCGGGCACTAGTAGCCAAATACCCTCCTTTTTCAACCAATCCAATAGAACATTTGAAAGGATCCGCCCACCAAAAATTTGGCTCAAACGGAGGTCGTTTTCATGGTGAAAATCACCATTTTCGAAATTTCCCGATTCCCCAAAGGGGTAGCACACGCATTTTTGGGCTCCCGGGCACTAGTAGCCAAATTCCCTCCTTTTTTCAACCAATCCAACAGAACATTTGAAATGATCCGCCCACCAAAAATTTGGCTCAAACGGAGGTCGTTTTCATGGTGAAATGACCATTTTTGGGCTCTCGGGCACTAGTAGCCAAATACCATCCTTTTTCATCCAATCCAATAGAACATTTGAAAGGATAAGCCCACCAAAAATTTGGCTCAAACGGAGGTCGTTTTCATGGTGAAAATCACCATTTACGAAATTTCCCGATTCCCCAAAGGGGGTAGCACACGCATTTTTGGGGCTGCACCTCACTAGTAGCCAAATACCCTCCTTTTTTCAACCAATCCAATAGAACATTTGAAAGGATCCGCCCACCAAAAATTTGGCTCAAACGGAGGTCGTTTTCATGGTGAAAATCACCATTTACGAAATTTCTCGATTCCCCAAAGGGTAGTACACGCATTTTTGGGCTCCCGGGCACTAGTAGCCAAATACCCTCCTTTTTCAACCAATCCAATAGAACATTTGAAAGGATCCGCCCACCAAAAATTTGGCTCAAACGGAGGTCGTTTTCATGGTGAAAATCACCATTTACGAAATTTCCCGATTCCCCAAAGGGGGTAGCTCACGCATTTTTGGGCTCCTGGGCACTAGTAGCCAAATACCCTCCTTTTTTCAACCAATCCAATATAACATTTGAAAGGATCCACCCACCAAAAATTTGGCTCAAACGGAGGTCGTTTTCATGGTGAAAATCACCATTTACGAAATTTCCCGATTCCCCAAAGGGGTAGTACACGCATTTTTGGGCTCCCGGGCACTAGTAGCCAAATACCCTCCTTTTTCAACCAATCCAATAGAACATTTGAAAGGATCCGCCCACCAAAAATTTGGCTCAAACGGAGGTCGTTTTCATGGTAAAAATGACCATTTACGAAATTTCTCAATTCCCCAAAGGGGGTAGTACACGCATTTTTGGGCTCCCGCGTACTAGTAGACAAATACCCTCCCTTTTTCAACCAATCCAATAAAACGTTTGAAAGGATCCGGCCACCAAAAATTTGGATCAAACGGAGGTCGTTTTCATGGTGAAAATCACCAAATTTCGATTTGCACACGCATTTTTGGGCTCCCGGGCACTAGTAGCCAAATTCCCTCCTTTTTTCAACCAATCCAATAGAACATTTGAAATGATCCGCCCACCAAAAATTTGGCTCAAACGGAGGTCGTTTTCATGGTGAAAATCACCATTTACGAAATTTCCCGATTCCCCAAGGGCACGCATTTTTGGGCTCTCGGGCACTAGTAGCCAAATACCATACTTTTTTCATCCAATCCAATAGAACATTTGAAAGGATAAGCCCACCAAAAATTTGGCTCAAACGGAGGTCGTTTTCATGGTGAAAATCACCATTTACGAAATTTCCCGATTCCCCAAAGGGACGTACACGCATTTTTGGGCTCCCGGGCACTAGTAGCCAAATACCCTCCTTTTTTCAACCAATCCAATAGAACATTTGAAAGGATCCGTCCACCAAAAATTTGGCTCAAACGGAGGTCATTTTAATGGTGAAAATCACCATTTACGAAATTTCCCGATTCCCCAAAGGGGGTAGCTCACGCATTTTTGGGCTCCCGAGCACTCGTAGCCAAATACCCTCCTTTTTCAACCAATCCAATATAACATTTGAAAGGATCCGCCCACCAAAAATTTGGCTCAAACGGAGGTCGTTTTCATGGTGAAAATCACCATTTACGAAATTTCCCGATTCCCCAAAGGGGTAGCACACGCATTTTTGGGCTCCCGGGCACTAGTAGCCAAATTCCCTCCTTTTTTTCAACCAATCCAACAGAACATTTGAAATGATCCGCCCACCAAAAATTTGGCTCAAACGGAGGTCGTTTTCATGGTGAAATGACCATTTTTGGGCTCTCGGGCACTAGTAGCCAAATACCATCCTTTTTCATCCAATCCAATAGAACATTTGAAAGGATAAGCCCACCAAAAATTTGGCTCAAACGGAGGTCGTTTTCATGGTGAAAATCACCATTTACGAAATTTCCCGATTCCCCAAAGGGGGTAGTACACGCATTTTTGGGCTCCCGGGCACTAGTAGCCAAATACCCTCCTTTTTTCAACCAATCCAATAGAACATTTGAAAGGATCCGCCCACCAAAAATTTGGCTCAAACGGAGGTCGTTTTCATGGTGAAAATCACCATTTACGAAATTTCCCGATTCCCAAAAGGGGGTAGTACACGCATTTTTGGGCTCCCGGGCACTCGTAGCCAAATACCCTCCTTTTTTCAACCAATCCAATAGAACATTTGAAATGATCCGCGCACCAAAAATTTGGCTCAAACGGAGGTCGTTTTCATGGTGAAAATCACCATTTACGAAATTTCCCGATTCCCCAAAGAGGGTAGCTCACGCATTTTTGGGCTTCGGGCACTAGTAGCCAAATACCCTCCTTTTTCAACCAATCCAATAGAAAATTTGAAAGGATCCGCCCACCAAAAATTTGGCTCAAACGGAGGTCGTTTTCAAGGTGAAAATGACCATTTACGAAATTTCCCGATTCCCCAAAGGGTAGTACACGCATTTTTGGGCTCTCGGGCACCAGTAGCCAAATTCCCTCCTTTTTTCAACCAATCCAACAGAACATTTGAAATGATCCGCCCACCAAAAATTTGGCTCAAACGGAGGTCGTTTTCATGGTGAAATGACCATTTTTGGGCTCTCGGGCACTAGTAGCCAAATACCATCCTTTTTTCATCCAATCCAATAGAACATTTGAAAGGATAAGCCCACCAAAAATTTGGCTCAAACGGAGGTCGTTTTCATGGTGAAAATCACCATTTACGAAATTTCCCGATTCCCCAAAAGGGGTAGCACACGCATTTTTGGGCTCCCGGGCACTAGTAGCCAAATACCCTCCTTTTTCAACCAATCCAATAGAACATTTGAAAGGATCCGTCCACCAAAAATTTGGCTCAAACGGAGGTCGTTTTCATGGTGAAAATCACCATTTACGAAATTTTCCGATTCTCCAAAGGGGGTAGTACACGCATTTTTGGGCTCCCGGGCACTAGTAGCCAAATACCCTCCTTTTTTCAACCAATCCAATATAACATTTGAAAGGATCCGCCCATCAAAAATTTGGCTCAAACGGAGGTCGTTTTCATGGTGAAAATCACCATTTTCGAAATTTCCCGATTCCCCAAAGGGGGTAGCACACGCATTTTTGGGCTCCCGGGCACTAGTAGCCAAATTCCCTCCTTTTTCAACCAATCCAACAGAACATTTGAAATGATCCGCCCACCAAAATTTGGCTCAAACGGAGGTCGTTTTCATGGTGAAAATCACCATTTTTAGGCTCTCGGGCACTAGTAGCCAAATACCATCCTTTTTCATCCAATCCAATAGAACATTTGAAAGGATAAGCCCACCAAAAATTTGGCTCAAACGGAGGTCGTTTTCATGGTGAAAATCACCATTTACGAAATTTCCCGATTCCCCAAAGGGGGTAGCACACGCATTTTTGGGCTCCCGAGCACTAGTAGCCAAATACCCAACTTTTTTCAACCAATCCAATAGAACATTTGAAAGGATACGCCCACCGAAAATTTGGCTCAAGCAGAGGTCATTTTCATGGTGAAAATCACCATTTACGAAATTTCTCGATTTGCCAAAGGGGGAGTACACGCATTTATGGGCTCCCATGCACTAGTAGCCAAATATCCTCCTTTTTTCAACCAATCCAATAGAACATTTGAAAAGATCCCTCCACCAAAAATTTGGCTCAAACGGAGGTCGTTTTCATGGTGTAAATCACCATTTACGAAATTTCCCGATTCCCCAAAGGGGGTAGCTCACGCATTTTTGGGCTCCTGGGCACTAATAGCCAAATACCCTCCTTTTTTCAACCAATCCAATATAACATTTGAAAGGATCCGCCCACCAAAAATTTGGCTCAAACGGAGGTCGTTTTCATGGTGAAAATCACCATTTACGAAATTTTCCGATTCCCCAAAGGGGGTAGTACACGCATTTTTATGCTCCGGGCACTCGTAGCCAAATACCCTCCTTTTTTCAACCAATCCAATAGAACATTTGAAAGGATCCGCCCACCAAAAATTTGGCTCAAACGGAGGTCGTTTTCATGGTGAAAATGACCATTTACGAAATTTCCCGATTCCCCAAAGGGGGTAGTATTCGCATTTTTGGGCTCCCGGGCACTAGTAGCCAAATACCATCCTTTTTCAACGAATCCAAAAAAAACATTTGAAAGGATCCGCCCACGCATTTTTGGGCTCCCGGGCACAAGTAGCCAAATTCCCTCCTTTTTCAACCAATCCAACAGAACATTTGAAATGATCCGCCCACCAAAAATTTGGCTCAAACGGATGTCGTTTTCATGGTGAAAATCACCATTTACGAAATTATAGATTCCCCAAAGGGGGTAGTACACGCATTTTTGGGCTCTCGGGCACTAGTAGCCAAATACCATCCTTTTTTCATCCAATCCAATAGAACATTTGAAAGGATAAGCCCACCAAAAATTTGGCTCAAACGGAGGTCGTTTTCATGGTGAAAATCACCATTTACGAAATTTCCCTATTCCCCAAAGGGGATAGCTCACGCATTTTTGGACTCCTAGGCACTAGTAGCCAAATTCCCTCCTTTTTCAACCAATCCAATATAACATTTGAAATGATCCACCCACCAAAAATTTGGCTCAAACGGAGGTCGTATTCATGGTGAAAATCACCATTTCGAAATGATTCGCATTTTTGGGCTCTCGGGCACTAGTAGCCAAATACCATCCTTTTTTCATCCAATCCAATAGAACATTTGAAAGGATAAGCCCACCAAAAATTTGGCTCAAACGGAGGTCGTTTTCATGGTGAAAATCACCATTTACGAAATTTCCCGATTCCCCAAAGGGGGTAGCACACGCATTTTTGGGCTCCCGGGCACTAGTAGCCAAATACCCTCCTTTTTTCAACCAATCCAATATAACATTTGAAAGGATCCGCCCACCAAAAATTTGGCTCAAACGGAGGTCGTTTTCATGGTGAAAATCACCATTTACGAAATTTCTCGATTCGCCAAAGGGGGTAGTACACGCATTTTTAGGCTCCCGAGCACTCGTAGCCAAATACCCTCATTTTTTCAACCAATCCAATAGAACATTTGAAAGGATCCGCCCACCAAAAATTTGGCTCAAACGGAGGTCGTTTTCATGGTGAAAATCACCATTTACGAAATTTCCCGATTCCCCATTGGGGGTAGTACACGCATTTTGGGCTCCCGGGCACTAGTAGCCAAATACCCTCCTTTTTTCAACCAATCCAATAGAACATTTTAAAGGATCCGTCCACCAAAAATTTGGCTCAAACGGAGGTCGTTTTCATGGTGAAAATCACCATTTACGAAATTTCCCGATTCCCCAAAGGGGTAGCTCACGCATTTTTGGGCTCTCGGGCACTAGTAGCCAAATACCCTCCTTTTTTCAACCAATCCAATATAACATTTGAAAGGATCCGCCCACCAAAAATTTGGCTCAAACGGAGGTCATTTTCATGGTGAAAATCACCATTTACGAAATTTCCCGATTCCCCAAAGGGGGTAGTACACGCATTTTTGGGCTCCCGGGCACTAGTAGCCAAATTCCCTCCTTTTTTCAACCAATCCAACAGAACATTTGAAATGATCCGCCCACCAAAAATTTGGCTCAAATGGAGGTCATTTTCATGGTGAAATGACCATTTTTGGGCTCTCGGGCACTAGTAGCCAAATACCATCTTTTTTCATCCAACCCAATAGAACATTTGAAAGGATAAGCCCACCAAAAATTTGGCTCAAACGGAGGTCGTTTTCATGGTGAAAATCACCATTTACGAAATTTCCCGATTCCCCAAAGGGGGTAGCACACGCATTTTTGGGCTCCCGGGCACTAGTAGCCAAATACCCTCCTTTTTTTAACCAATCCAATAGAACATTTGAAAGGATCCGTCCACCAAAAATTTGGCTCAAACGGAGGTCATTTTCATGGTGAAAATCACCATTTACGAAATTTCCCGATTCCCCAAAAGGGTTGTACACGCATTTTTGGGCTCCCGGGCACTAGTAGCCAAATACCCTCCTTTTTTCAACCAATCCAATATAACATTTGAAAGGATCCACCCACCAAAAATTTGGCTCAAACGGAGGTCGTTTTCATGGTGAAAATCACCATTTACGAAATTTCCCGGGCACTCGTAGCCAAATACCCTCCTTTTTTCAACCAATCCTATAGAACATTTGAAATGATCCGCGCACCAAAAATTTGGCTCAAACGGAGGTCGTTTTCATGGTGAAAATCACCATTTTGAAATTTCCCGATTCCCCAAAGGGGTAGTACACGCATTTTTCCTAGTAGCCATTTGTAAGGATCCTCCCACCAAAAATTTGGCTCAAATGGAGGTCGTTTTCATGGTGAAATTCACCATTTACGAAATTTTCCAATTCCCCAAAGGGGATAGTTCACGCATTTTTGGATTCCCAGGCACTAGTAGCCAAATACCCTATTTTTTTCATCCTATCTAATATAACATTTGAAAGGATCCGCCCACCAAAAATTTGGCTCAAACGGAGGTCGTTTTCATGGTGAAAATCACCATTTTCGAAATTTTCCGATTCCCCAAAGGGGGTAGCACACGCATTTTTGGGCTCCCGGGCACTAGTAGCCAAATTCCCTCCTTTTTTCAACCAATCCAACAGAACATTTGAAATGATCCGCCCACCAAAAATTTGGCTCAAACGGAGGTCGTTTTCATGGTGAAATGACCATTTTTGGGCTCTCGGGCACTAGTAGCCAAATACCATCCTTTTTTCATCCAATCCAATAGAACATTTGAAAGGATAAGCCCACCAAAAATTTGGCTCAAACGGAGGTCATTTTCATGGTGAAAATCACCATTTACGAAATTTCCCGATTCCCCAAAAGGGGTAGCACACGCATTTTTGGGCTCCCGGGAACAAATAGCCAAGTACCCTCCTTTTTTCAATCAATCCAATAGTAAATTTGAAAGGATCCGTCCACCAAAAATTTGGCTCAAACGGAGGTCGTTTTCATGGTGAAAATCATCATTTACGAAATTTTCTGATTCTCCAAAGGGGGTAGTACACGCATTTTTGGGCTCCCGGGCACTAGTAGCCAAATACCCTCCTTTTTTCAACCAATCCAAAAAAACATTTGAAAGGATCCGCCCATCAAAAATTTTACTCAAACGGAGGTCTTTTTCATGGTGAAAATCACCATTTTCGAAATTTTCCGATTCCCCAAAGGGGGTAGCACACACATTTTTGGGCTCCCGGACACTAGTAGCCAAATTCCCTCCTTTTTCAAGCAATCCAACAGAACATTAGAAATGATCCGCCCACCAAAGATTTGGCTCAAACGGATGTCGTTTTCATGGTGAATTGACAATTTTTGGGCTCTCGGGCACTAGTAACCAAATACCATCCTTTTTTCATCCAATCCAAAAGAACATTTGAAAGGATAAGCCCACCAAAAATTTGGCTCAAACGGAGGTCGTTTTCATGGTGAAAATCACCATTTACGAAATTTCCCGATTCCCCAAAGGAGGTAGCACACGCATTTTTGGGCTCCCGGGCACTAGTAGCCAAATGGTAGCTCACGCACTTTTGGGCTTCCGGGCACTAGTAGCCAAATAACCTCCATTTTTCAACCAATCCAATATAACATTTGAAAGGGTCCGCCCACCAAAATTTTGGCTGAAACGGAGGTCGTTTTCATGATAAAAATCACCATTTACGAAATTTCTCGATTCGCCTAAGGGGGTAGTACACCCATTTTTGGGCTCCCAGGCACTAGTAGCCAAATAACCTCCTTTTTCAACCAATCCAATAGAACATTTGAAAGGATCCCTCCATCAAAAAATTGACTCAAACGGAGGTCGTTTTCATGGTGTAAATCACCATTTACGAAATTTCCCGATTCCCCAAAGGGGGTAGCTCACGCATTTTTGGGCTCCTGGGAACTAATAGCCAAATACCCTCCTTTTTTCAACCAATCCAATATAACATTTGAAAGGATTCGCCCACCAAAAATTTGGCTCAAACGGAGGTCGTTTTCATGGTGAAAATCACCATTTACGAAATTTTCCGATTCCCCAAAGGGGGTAGTACACGCATTTTTAGGTTCCCGGGCACTCGTAGCCAAATACCCTCCTTTTTTCAACCAATCCAATAGAACATTTGAAAGGATCCGCCCACCGAAAATTTGGCTCAAACGGAGGTCGTTTTCATGGTGAAAATGACCATTTACGAAATTTCCCGATTCCCCAAAGGGGGTAGTATTCGCATTTTTGGGCTCCCGGGCACTAGTAGCCAAATACCATCCTTTTTCAACGAATCCAAAAAAAACATTTGAAAGGATCCGCCCACCGAAAATTTGGCTCAAACGGAGGTCGTTTTCATGGTGAAAATCACCATTTACGAAATTTCCCGATTCCCCAAAGGAGGCAGTACACGCATTTTTGGGCTCCCGGGCACAAGTAGCCAAATTCCCTCCTTTTTCAACCAATCCAACAGAACATTTGAAATGATCCGCCCACCAAAAATTTGGCTCAAACGGAGGTCGTTTTCATGGTGAAATGACCATTTTTGGCCTCTCGGGCACTAGTAGCCAAAAACCATCCTTTTTTCATCCAATTCAATAGAACATTTGAAAGGATAAGCTCACCAAAAATTTGGCTCAAACGGAGGTCGTTTTCATGGTGAAAATCACCATTTACGAAATTTTCCGATTCCACAAAGGGGGTAGCTCACGCACTTTTTGGCTCCCGGGCACAATTAGCCAAATACCCTATTTTTTTCAACCAATCCAAAATAACATTTGAAAGGATCCACCCACAAAAAATTTGGCTCAAACGGAGGTCGTTTTCATGGTGAAAATCACCATTTTCGAAATTTCCCTATTCCCCAAAGGGGATAGCACACGCATTTTTGGGCTCCTAGGCACTAGTAGCCAAATACCATCCATTTTCAACCAATCCAACAGAACATTTGAAATGATCCGCCCACCAAAAATTTGGCTCAAACCTAGGTCATTTTTTGGGCTCTCGAGCACTAGTAGCCAAATACCATCCTTTTTTCATCCAATCCAGTAGAACATTAGAAAGGATAAGCCCACCAAAAATTTGGCTCAAACGGAGGTCGTTTTCATGGTGAAAATAACCATTTACGAATTTTCCCAATTCCCCAAAGGGGTAGCACACGCATTTTTGGGCTCCCGGGCACTAGTAGTCAAATACCCTCTTTTTTTCAACCAATCCAATATAACATTTGAAAGGATCCGCCCACCAAAAATTTGGATCAAACGGAGGTCGTTTTCATGGTGAAAATCACCATTTACGAAATTTCTCGATTCGCCTAAGGGGGTAGTACACGCATTTTTAGGCTACCGGGCACTCGTATCCAAATACCCTCATTTTTTCAAAAAATCCAATAGAATATTTGAAAGGATCCGGCCACAAAAAATTTGGCTCAAACGGAGGTCGTTTTGATGGTGAAAATGACCATTTACGAAATTTCCCGATTCCCCAAAGGGGGTAGTACACGCATTTTTTGGGCTTCCGGGCACTAGTAGCCAAATACCCTCCTTTTTTCAACCAATACAATAGAACATTTGAAAGGATCCCTCCACCAAAAATTTGGCTCAAACAGAGGACGTTTTAATGGTGTAAATCACCATTTACGAAATTTCCCGATTCCCCAAAGGGGGTAGCTCATGCATTTTTGGGCTCCTGTGCACTAGTAGCCAAATACCCTCCTTTTTTAAACCAATCCAATATAATATTTGGAAGGATCCGCCCACCAAAAATTTGCCTCAAACGGAGGTCGTTTTCATGGTGAAAATCACCATTTACCAAATTTCCCGATTCGCCAAAGGGGGTAGTACACGCATTTTTAGGCTCCCGGGCACTAGTAGTCAAATTCCATCCTTTTTTCAACCAATCCAACAGAACATTTGAAATGATCCGCCCACCAAAAATTTGGCTCAAACAGAGGTCGTTTTCATGGTGAAATGACCATTTTTGGGCTCTCGAGCACTAGTAGCCAAATACCATCCTTTTTTCATCCAATCCAATAGAACATTTGAAAGGATAAGCCCACCAAAAATTTGGCTCAAACGGAGGTCGTTTTCATGGTGAAAATCACCATTTACGAAATTTCCCGATTCCCCAAAAGGGGTAGCACACGCATTTTTGGACTCCCGGGCACAAGTAGCCAAATACCCTCCTTTTTTCAACCAATCCAATAGTACATTTGAAAGGATCCGTGCACCAAAAATTTGGCTCAAACGGAGGTCGTTTTCATGGTTAAAATCACCATTTACGAAATTTTCCGATTCTCCAAAGGGGGTAGTACACGCATTTTTGGGTTCCCGGGCACTAGTAGCCAAATACCCTTCTTTTTTTCAACCAATCCAAAAAAACATTTGAAAGGATCCGCCCAACAAAAATTTTGCTCAAACGGAGGTCTTTTTCATGGTGAAAATCACCATTTTCGAAATTTTCCGGTTCCCCAAAGGGGGTAGCACACGTATTTTTGGGCTCCCGGGCACTAGTAGCCAAATTCCCTCCTTTTTCAACCAATCCAACAGAACATTTGAAATGATCCGCCCACCAAAAATTTGGCTCAAACGGATGTCGTTTTCATGGTGAAATGACCATTTTTGGGCTCTCGGGCACTAGTAGCCAAATACCATCCTTTTTTCATCCAATCCAATAGAACATTTGAAAGGAAAAGCCCACCAAAAATTTGGCTCAAACGGAGGTCGTTTTCATGGTGAAAATCACCATTTACGAAATTTCCCGATTCCCCAAAGGGGGTAGCACACGCATTTTTTGGCTCCCGGGCACTAGTAGCCAAATACCCTTCTTTTTTCAACCAATCCAATATAACATTTGAAAGGATCCGCCCACAAAAAATTTGGCTCAAACGGAGGTCGTTTTCATGGTAAAAATCACCATTTTTGAAATTTCCCTATTCCCCAAAGGGGATAGCACACGCATTTTTGGGCTCCTAGGCACTAGTAGCCAAATTCCCTCCTTTTTCAACCAATCCAACAGAACATTTGAAATGATCCCCCCACCAAAAATTTGGCTCAAACCTAGGTCGTTTTCATAGTGAAATGACCATTTTTTGGGCTCCCGGGCACTAGTACCCAAATACCCTCCTTTTTCAACCAATCCAATAGAACATTTGAAAAGATCCCCCCACCAAAAATTTGACTCAAACGGATGTCGTTTTCATGGTGAAATCACCATTTACGAAATTTCCTCGATTCCCAAAGGGAGGTAGTAGTACACGCATTTTTGGGCTCTCGGGCACTAGTAGCCAAATACCATCCTTTTTTCATCCAATCCAATAGAACATTTGAAAGGATAAGCCCATTAAAAATTTGGCTCAAACGGAGGTCGTTTTCTTGGTGAAAATCACCATTTACGAAATTTCCCGATTCGCCTAAGGGGGTATTACACCCATTTTTGGGCTCCCGGGCACTAGTACCCAAATACCCTCCTTTTTCTACCAATCCAATAGAACATTTGAAAGGATCCCTCCACCAAAAATTTGACTCAAACGAAGGTCGTTTTCATGGTGTAAATCACCATTTACGAAATTTCTCGATTCGCCTAAGGGGGTAGTACATGCATTTTTAGGCTACCGGGCACTAATAGCCAAATACCCTCCTTTTTTAAACCAATACAATATAACTATTGAAAGGATTCGCCCACCAAAAATTTGGCTCAAACGGAGGTCGTTTTCATGGTGAAAATCACCATTTACAAAAATTCCCGATTCCCCAAAGGGGGTAGTACACGCATTTTTAGGCTCCCGGGCACTCGTAGCCAAATACCATCCTTTTTTCAACCAATCCAATAGAACATTTGAAAGGATCCGCCCACCAAAAATTTGGCTCAAACGGAGGTCGTTTTCATGGTGAAAATGACCATTTACGAAATTTCCCGATTCCCCAAAGGGGGTAGTACTCGCATTTTTGGGCTCCCGGGCACAAGTAGCCAAATTCCCTCCTTTTTCAACCAATCCAACAGAACATTTGAAATGATCAGCCCACCAAAAATTTGGCACAAACGGAGGTCGTTTTCATGGTGAAATGACCATTTTTGGGCTCTCGGGCACTAGTAGCCAAATACCATCCTTTTTTCATCCAATCCAATAGAAAATTTGAAAGGATATGTCCACCAAAAATTTGGCTTAAACGGAGGTCGTTTTCATGGTGAAAATAACCATTTACGAATTTTCCCAATTCCCCATAGGGGGTAGCTCACGCACTTTTGGGCTCCCGGGCACTAGTAGCCAAATACCCTATTTTTTTCAACCAATCCAATATAACATTTGAAAGGATCCGCCCACAAAAAATTTGGCTCAAACGGAGGTCGTTTTCATGGTAAAAATCACCATTTTTGAAATTTCCCTATTCCCCAAAGGGGATAGCACACGCATTTTTGGGCTCCTAGGCACTAGTAGCCAAATTCCCTCCTTTTTCAACCAATCCAACAGAACATTTGAAATGATCCCCCCACCAAAAATTTGGCTCAAACCTAGGTCGTTTTCATAGTGAAATGACCATTTTTTGGGCTCCCGGGCACTAGTAGCCGAATTCCCTCCTTTTTCAACCAATCCAACAGAACATTTTAAAAGATCCGCCCACCAAAAATTTGGCTCAAACGGATGTCGTTTTCATGGTGAAATGACCATTTTTGGCTCTCGGGCACTAGTAGCCAAATACCATCCTTTTTTCATCCAATCCAATAGAACATTTGAATGGATAAGCCCATTAAAAATTTGGCTCAAACGGAGGTCGTTTTCATGGTGAAAATCACCATTTACGAAATTTCCCGATTCCTCTAAGGGGGTAGCACACGCATTTTTGGGCTCCCGGGCACTAGTACCCAAATACCCTCCTTTTTTCAACCAATCCAATATAACATTTGAAAGGATCCGCCCACCAAAAATTTGGCTCAAACGGTGGACGTTTTCATGGTGAAAATCACCATTTACGAAATTTCTCGATTCGCCTAAGGGGGTAGTACATGCATTTTTAGGCTACCGGACACTCGTATCCAAATACCCTCCTTTTTTCAAAAAATCCAATAGAATATTTGAAAGGATCCGCCCACAAAAAATTTGGCTCAAACGGAGGTCGTTTTGATGGTGAAAATGACCATTTACGAAATTTCCCGATTCCCCAAAGGGGGTAGTACACGCATTTTTGGGCTCCCGGGCATTAGTAGCCAAATACCCTCCTTTTTTCAACCAATCCAATAGAACATTTGAAAGGATCCATCCACCAAAAATTTGGCTCAAACGGAGGACGTTTTAATGATGTAAATCACGATTTACGAAATTTCCCGATTCCCCAAAGGGGGTAGCTCATGCATTTTTGGGCTACTGGGTACTAATAGCCAAATACCCTCCTTTTTTAAACCAATCTAATATAATATTTGAAAGGATCCGCCCACCAAAAATTTGACTCAAACGGAGGTCGTTTTCACGGTGAAAATCACCATTTACGAAATTTCCCGATTCGCCAAAGGGGGTAGTACACGCATTTTTAGGCTCCTGGGCTCTAGTAGTCAAATTCCCTCCTTTTTTCAACCAATCCAACAAAACATTTGAAATGATCCGCCCACCAAAAATTTGTCTCAAACGGATGTCGTTTTCATGGTGAAATGACCATTTCCGATTCCCAAAGGGGGTAGTACACGCATTTTTGGGCTCCTGGGCACTAGTAGCCAAATACCATCCTTTTTTCATCCAATCCAATAGAACATTTGAAAGGATAAGCCCACCAAAAATTTGGCTGAAACGGAGGTCATTTTCATGGTGAAAATCACCATTTACGAAATTTCCCGATTCCCCGAAAGGGGTAGCACACGCATTTTTGGGCTCCCGGGCACAAATAGCCAAATACCCTCCTTTTTTCAACCAATACAATATAACATTTGAAATGATCCGTCCACCAAAAATTAGGCTCAAACGGAGGTCTTTTTCATGGTGAAAATCACCATTTTCGAAATTTCCCGATTCCCCAAAGGGGGTAGCACACGCATTTTTGGGCTCCCGGACACTAGTAGCCAAATTCCCTCCTTTTTCAAGAAATCCAACAGAACATTTGAAATGATCCGCCCACCAAAAATTTGGCTCAAACGGATGTCGTTTTCATGGTGAAATGACCATTTTTGGGCTCTCGGGCACTAGTAGCCAAATACCATCCTTTTTTCATCCAATCCAATAGAACATTTGAAAGGATAAGCCCACCAAAAATTTGGCTCAAACGGAGGTCGTTTTCATGGTGAAAATCACCATTTACGAAATTTCCCGATTTCCCAAAGGGGGTAGCACACGCATTTTTGGGCTCCCGGGCACTAGTAGCCAAATGGAAGCTCACGCACTTTTGGGCTCCCGGGCACTAGTAGCCAAATACCCTCCTTTTTTCAACCAATCCAATATAACATTTGAAAGGGTCCGCCCACCAAAATTTTGGCTCAAACGGAGGTCGTTTTCATGGTGAAAATCACCGTTTACGAAATTTCTCGATTCGCCTAAGGGGGTAGTACACCCATTTTTGGGCTCCCAGGCACTAGTAGCCAAATTCCCTCCTTTTTCAACCAATCCAATAGAACATTTGAAAGGATCCCTCCACCAAAAATTTGGCTCAAACGGAGGACGTTTTAATGGTGTAAATCACCATTTACGAAATTTCCCGATTCCCCAAAGAGGGTAGTACACGCATTTTTGGGCTCCTGGGCACTAGTAGTCAAATTCCTCCTTTTTCAACCAATCCAACAGTAACATTTGAAATGATCCGCCCACCAAAAATTTGGCTCAAACGAGGTCGTTTTCATGGTGAAATGACCATTTTTGGGCCTCTCGGGCACTAGTAGCCAAATACAATCCTTTTTTCATCCAATCCAACAGAACATTTGAAAGGATAAGCCCACCAAAAATTTGGCTCAAACGGAGGTCATTTTCATGGTGAAAATCACTAGTTACGAAATTTCCCGATTCCCCAAAAGGGGTAGCACACGCATTTTTGGGCTCCCAGGCACAAGTAGCCAAATACCCTCCTTTTTTCAACCAATCCAATAGTACATTTGAAAGAATCCGTCCACCAAAAATTTGGCTCAAACGGAGGTCGTTTTCATGGTGAAAATCACCATTTACGAAATTTTCCGATTCTCCAAAGGGGGTAGTACACGCATTTTTGGGCTCCCGGGCACTAGTAGCCAAATACCCTCCTTTTTTCAACCAATCCAAAAAAACATTTGAAAGGATCCGCCCATCAAAAATTTTGCTCAAATCGAGGTATTTTTCATGGTGAAAATCACCATTTATGAAATTTTCCGATTCCCCAAAGGGGGTAGCTCACGCATTTTTGGGCTCTCGGTCACTAGTATCTAAATAACATCCTTTTTTTTATCCAATCCAATAGAACATTTGAAAGGATAAGCCCACCAAAAAATTGGCTCAAACGGAGGTCGTTTTCATGGTGAAAATCACCATTGACGAAATTTCCCGATTCCCCAAAGGGGGTAGCACACGCATTTTTGGGCTCTCGGGCACTAGTAGCCAAATACCCTCCATTTTTCAACCAATTCAATAGAAAATTTTTAAGGATCCGCCCAACAATAATTTGGCTCAAATGGATGTCATTTTCATGGTGAAAATCTCTATTGACGAAATTTCCCGATTCCCCCATGGGGGTAGCTCACGCACTTTGGGCTCCCGGGCATTAGTAGCCAAATACCCTCCTTTTTTCAACCAATCCAATATAACATTTGAAAGGATCCACCCACCAAAAATTTGGCTCAAACGGATGTCGTTTTCATGGTGAAAATCACCATTTACGAAATTTTCCGATTCGCCAAAGGCGGTAGCACACGCATTTTTAGGCTCCCGGGCACTCGTAGCCAAATACCCCTCCTTTTTCAACCAATCCAATAGAACATTTGAAAGGATCCGCCCACCGAAAATTTGGCTCAAACGGAGGTCAGTTTTCATGGTGAAAATGACCATTTACGAAATTTCCCGATTCCCCAAAGGGGTAGTATTCGCATTTTGGGCTCCCGGCACTAGTAGCCAAATACCATCCTTTTTCAACGAATCCAAAAAAAACATTTGAAAGGATCCGCCCACGCATTTTTGGGCTCCCGGGCACAAGTAGCCAAATTCCCTCCTTTTTCAACCAATCCAACAGAACATTTGAAATGATCCGCCCAACAAAAATTTGGCTCAAACGGATGTCGTTTTCATGGTGAAATGACAATTTTTGGGCTCTCGGGCACTAGTAGCCAAATACCATCCTTTTTCATCCAATCCAATAGAACATTTGAAAGGATAAGCCCACCAAAAATTTGGCTCAAAACGAGGTCGTTTTCATGGTGAAAATCACCATTTACGAAATTTTCCGATTCCACAAAGGGGGTAGCTCACGCACTTTTTGGCTCCCGGGCAATATTAGCCAAATACCCTATTTTTTCAACCAATCCAAAATAACATTTGAAAGGATCCACCCACAAAAAATTTGGCTCAAACGGAGGTCGTTTTCATGGTGAAAATCACCATTTTCGAAATTTCCCTATTCCCCAAAGGGGATAGCACACGCATTTTTGGGCACCTAGGCACTAGTAGCCAAATTCCCTCCTTTTTCAACCAATCCAATATAACATTTGAAATGATCCGCCCACCAAAAATTTGGCTCAAACCTAGGTCATTTTTGGGCTCTCGGGCACTAGTAGCCAAATACCATCCTTTTTCATCCAATCCAAAGTAGAACATTAGAAAGGATAAGCCCACCAAAAATTTGGCTCAAACGGAGGTCGTTTTCATGGTGAAAATAACCATTTACGAATTTTCCCAATTCCCGCACTTTTGGGCTCCCTGGCACTAGTAGTCAAATACCCTCCTTTTTCAACCAATCCAATATAACATTTGAAAGGATCCGCCCACCAAAAATTTGGCTCAAACGGAGGTCGTTTTCATGGTGAAAATCACCATTTACGAAATTTCTCGATTCGCCTAAGGGGGTAGTACACGCATTTTTAGGCTACCGGGCACTCGTATCCAAATACCCTCATTTTTTCAAAAAATCCAATAGATTATTTGAAAGGATCCGCCCACCAAAAATTTGGCTCAAACAGAGGTCGTTTTGATGGTGAAAATGACCATTTACGAAATTTCCCGATTCCCCAAAGGGGGTAGTACACGCATTTTTTGGGCTCCCGGGCACTAGTAGCCAAATACCCTCCTTTTTTCAACCAATCCAATAGAACATTTGAAAGGATCCCTCCACCAAAAATTTGGCTCAAACGGAGGACGTTTTAATGGTGTAAATCACCATTTACGAAATTTCCCGATTCCCCAAAGGGGGTAGCTCATGCATTTTTGGGCTCCTGTGCACTAGTAGCCAAATACCCTCCTTTTTTTAAACCAATCCAATATAATATTTGGAAGGTTCCGCCCACCAAAAATTTGGCTCAAACGGAGGTCATTTTCATGGTGAAAATCACCATTTACCAAATTTCCCGATTCGCCAAAGGGGGTAGTACACGCATTTTTAGGCTCCCGGGCACTAGTAGTCAAATTCCCTCCTTTTTTCAACCAATCCAACAGAACATTTGAAATGATCCGCCCACCAAAAATTTGGCTCAAACAGAGGTCGTTTTCATGGTGAAATGACCATTTTTGGGCTCTCGGGCACTAGTAGCCAAATACCATCCTTTTTTCATCCAATCCAATAGAACATTTGAAAGGATAAGCCCACCAAAAATTTGGCTCAAACGGAGGTCGTTTTCATGGTGAAAATCACCATTTACGAAATTTCCCGATTCCCCAAAAGAGGTAGCACACGCATTTTTGGGCTCCCGGGCACAAGTATCCAAATACCCTCCTTTTTTCAACCAATCCAATAGTACATTTGAAAGGATCCGTCCACCAAAAATTTGGCTCAAACGGAGGTCGTTTTCATGGTTAAAATCACCATTTACGAAATTTTCCGATTCTCCAAAGGGGGTAGTACACGCATTTTTGGGTTCCCGGGCACTAGTAGCCAAATACCCTTCTTTTTTTCAACCAATCCGAAAAAACATTTGAAAGGATCTGCCCAACAAAAATTTTGCTCAAACGGAGGTCGTTTTCATGGTGAAAATCACCATTTACGAAATTTCTCGATTCGCCTAAGGGGGTAGTACACCCATTTTTGGGCTCCCAGGCACTAGTAGCCAAATAACCTCCTTTTTCAACCAATCCAATAGAACATTTGAAAGGATCCCTCCACCAAAAATTTGACTCAAACGAAGGTCGTTTTCATGGTGTAAATCACCATTTACGAAATTTCCCGATTCCCAAAGGGGCAAACTCACGCATTTTTGGGCTCCTGGGCACTAGTAGCCAAATACCCTCCTTTTTTCAACCAATACAATATAACAATTGAAAGGATTCGCCCACCAAAAATTTGGCTCAAACGGAGGTCGTTTTCATGGTGAAAATGACCATTTACGAAATTTCCCGATTCCCCAAAGGGGGTAGTACACGCATTTTTGGGCTTCCGGGCACTAGTAGCCAAATACCCTCCTTTTTTCAATCAATCCAATAAAACATTTTAAAGAATCCGCCCACCAAAAATTTGGCTCAAACGGAGGTCGTTTTGATGGTGAAAATCACCATTTTCGAAATTTCCCGATTTTCCAAAGGGGGTAGCACACGCATTTTTGGGCTCCCGGGCACATGTAGCCAAATTCCTACTTTTTTCAACCAATCCAACAGAACATTTGAAATGATCCGCCCACCAAAAATTTGGCTCAAACGGAGGTCGTTTTCATGGTGAAATGACCATTTTTTTGATCTCGGGCACTAGTAGCCAAATACCATCATTTTTTATCCAATCCAATAGAACATTTGAAAGGATAAGCCCACCAAAAATTTGGCTTAAACGGAGGTCGTTTTCACGGTGAAAATTACCAATTACGAAATTTCCCGATTCCCCAAAGGGTAGCTCACGCACTTTTGGGCTCCCTAGGGCACTAAAAGCCAAATACCCTATTTTTTTCAACCAATCCAATATAACATTTGAAAGGATCCGCCCACAAAAAATTTGGCTCAAACGGAGGTCGTTTTCATGGTAAAAATCACCATTTTTGAAATTTCCCTATTCCCCAAAGGGGATAGCAGACGCATTTTTGGGCTGCTAGGCACTATTAGCCAAATACCCTCTTTTTTTCAACCAATCCAACAGAACATTTGAAATGATCCGCCCACCAAAAATTTGGCTCAAACCAAAGGCGTTTTCATGGTGAAATGACCATTTTTGGGCTCTCGGGCACTAGTAGCCAAATACCATCTTTTTTTTTATCCAATCCAATAGAACATTTTAAAGGATCCGCCCACCAAAAATTTGGCTCAAACGGAGGTCGTTTTCATGGTAAAAATCACCATTTACGAAATTTCCCGATTCGCAAAAGGGTGTAGTACCCGCATTTTTAGGCTCCCGGGCATTCGTATCCAAATACTCTCCTTTTTTAAACAAATCCAATGGAATATTTGTTAGGATCCTCCCACCAAAAATTTAGCTCAAACGGAGGTCGTTTTCATGGTGAAAATCACCATTTACGAAATTTCCCGATTCCCCAAAGGGGGTAGTACACGCATTTTTGGGCTCCCGGGCACTAGTAGCCAAATACCCTCCTTTTTTCAACCAATCCAATAGAACATTTGAAAGGATCCGCCCACCAAAAATTTGGCTCAAACGGAGGTCGTTAAGAAATTTCCCGATTCCCCAAAGGAGGTAGCACACGAATTTTTGGGCTCCCGAGCACTAGTAGCCAAATACCCTCATTTTTTCAATCAATACAATAGAAAATTTGAAAGGATACGTCCACCAAAAATTTGGCTCAAATGGAGATCGTTTTCATGGTGAAAATAACCATTTACGAATTTTCCCAATTCCCGTAGGGGTAGCTCACGCACTTTTGGGCTCCCTGGGCACTAGTAGACAAATACACTACTTTTTCAAACAATCCAATATAACATTTGAAAGGATCCCTCCACCAAAAATTTGGCTCAAACGGAGGACGTTTTAATGGTGTAAATCACCATTTACGAAATTTCCCGATTCCCCAAAGGGGGTAGCTCATGCATTTTTGGGCTCCCGAGCACTAGTAGCCAAATACCCTCCTTTTTTAAAACAATCCAATATAATATTTGAAAGGATCCGCACATCAAAAATTTGGCTCAAACGGAGGTCGTTTTCATGGTGAAAATCACCATTTACGAAATTTCCCGATTTGCCAAAGGGGGTAGTACACACATTTTTAGGCTCCCGGGCACTAATAGTCAAATTCCCTCCTTTTTTCAACCAATCCAACAGAACATTTGAAATGATCCGCCCACCAAAAATTTAGCTCAAACAGAGGTCGTTTTCATGGTGAAATGACCATTTTTGGGCTCTCGGGCACTAGTAGCCAAATACCATCCTTTTTCATCAAATCCAATAGAACATTTGAAAGGATAAGCCCACCAAAAATTTGGCTCAAACGGAGGTCGTTTTCATGGTGAAAATCACCATTTATGAAATTTTCTCGATTCCACAAAGGGGTAGTACACGCATTTTTGGGCTCCCGGGCACTAGTAGCCAAATACCCTCCTTTTTTCAACCAATCCAAAAAAACATTTGAAAGGATCCGCCTATCAAAATTTTTGCTCAAACGGAGGTCTTTTTCATGGTGAAAATCACCATTTTCGAAATTTCCCGATTCCCCAAAGGGGGTAGCACAAGCATTTTTAGGCTCCCGGGCACTAGTAGCCAAATTCCCCCTTTTTTCAACCAATCCAACAGAACATTTGAAATGATCCGCCCACCAAAAATTTGGCTCAAACGAAGGTCGCTTTTCATGGTGAAATGACCATTTTTGGGCTCTCCCGGGCACTAGTAGCCAAATACTCATCCTTTTTCATCCAATCCAATAGAACATTTGAAAGGATAAGCTCACCAAAAATTTGGCTCAAACGGAGGTCGTTTTCATGGTGAAAATCACCATTTACAAAATTTTTCGATTCCTCTAAGTGGGGTAGCACACGCATTTTTGGGCTCCCGGGCACTAGTAGCCAAATACCCTCCTTTTTTCAACCAATCCAATATAACATTTGAAAGAATCCGCCCACCAAAAATTTGGCTCAAACGGTGGACGTTTTCATGGTGAAAATCACCATTTACGAAATTTCTCGATTCGCCTAAGGTGGGTAGTACACGCATTTTTAGGCTACCGGGCACTCGTATCCAAATGCCCTCCTTTTTTTCAAAAATCCAATAGAATATTTGAAAGGATCCGCCCACCAAAAATTTGGCTCAAACGGAAGTCGTTTTGATGGTGAAAATGACCATTTCACGAAATTTCCCGATTCCCAAAGCGGGGTAGTACACGCATATTTGGGCTCCTGGGCACTAGTAGCCAAATACCCTCCTTTTTTCAACCAATCCAATAGAACATTTGAAAGGATCCCTCCACCAAAATTTGGCTCAAACGGAGGACGTTTTAATGGTGTAAATCACCATTTACGAAATTTCCCGATTCCCCAAAGGGGGTAGCTCATGCATTTTTGGGCTCCTAGGCACTAGTAGCCAAATACCCTCCTTTTTTAAACCAATCCAATATAATATTTGAAAGGATCCGCCCACCAAAAATTGTGCTCAAACGGGAGGTCGCTTTTCATGGTGAAAATCACCATTTACGAAATTTCTCGATTCGCCAAAGCGGGGTAGTACACGCATTTTTAGGCTCCCGGGCACTAGTAGTCAAATTCCCTCCTTTTTTCAACCAATCCAAATGTAACATTTGAAATGATCCGCCCACCAAAAATTTGGCTCAAACAGAGGTCGTGTTCATGGTGAAATGACCATTTTTGGGCTCTCGGGCACTAGTAGCCAAATACCATCCTTTTTTCATCCAATCCAATAGAACATTTGAAAGGATAAGCCCACCAAAATTTGGCTCAAACGGAGGTCATTTTCATGGTGAAAATCACCATTTACTTAAATTTCCCGATTCCCCAAAAGGGGTAGCACACGCATTTTTGGGCTCCCGGCACAAGTAGCCAAATACCCTCCTTTTTCAACCAATCCAATTGTACATTTGAAAGGATCCGTCCACCAAAAATTTGGCTCAAACGGAGGTCGTTTTCATGGTGAAAAGCACCATTTACGAAATTTTCCGATTCTCCAAAGGGGGTAGTACACGCATTTTTGGGCTCCCAGGCACTAGTAGCCAAATACCCTCCTTTTTTCTACCAATCCAAAAAAACATTTGAAAGGATCCGCCCACCAAAAATTGGCTCAAACGGAGGTCGTTTTCATGGAGAAAATCACCATTTTGAAATTTCCGATTCCCCAAAGGGGGTAGCTCACGCATTTTTGGGCTCCCTAGCACTAGTTGCCAAATTCCTTCCTTTTTTCAACCAATCCAATATAACATTTGAAATGATCCGCCCACCAAAAATTTGGCTCAAACGGAGGTCAAGTTTTCATGGTGAAATGACCATTTTTGGGCTCTCAGCACTAGTATCCAAATACCATTCTTTTTCATCCAATCCAATAGAACATTTAAAAGGATCTTCCCACAAAAATTTGGCTCAAACGGAGGTCGTTTTCATGGTGAAAATGATCATTTACGAAATTTCCTGATTCCCTAAAGGGACTGCACACGCATTTTTGGGCTCCCGGACACTAGTAGCCAAATACCCTCCTTTTTTCAACCAATCCAATAGAACATTTGAAAGGATCCGTCCACCAAAAATTTGGCTCAAACGGAAGTCGTTTTCATGGTGACTTTCACCATTTACGAAATTTCCCGATTCCCCAAAGGGGGTAGCTCACGCATTTTTGGTCTCCCGGGCACTAGTAGCCAAATACCCTCCTTTTTTCAACCAATCCAATAGAACATTTGAAAGGATCCAGTTTATCCCACAAAAAAGTTTGGCTCAAACGGATGTCGCTTTTCATGGTGAAAATCACCATTTACGAAATTTTCCGATTCGCCTAAAGGGGGGTAGTACACACGTACATTTTTAGGTTCCCAGGCACTCGTAGCCTTCAAATACCCTTCCTTTTTCAACCAATCCAATAGAACATTTGGAAAAGGGATCCGCCTCACCTAAAATTTGGTCTCAAAACAGAGGTCATTTTTTCACATGGTGTAAATGACCATTTACAAAATTTCCCGATTTCCCAAAGAAGAGGGTACCGTACACTCCATTTTGGGCTCCCGGAGCACTAGTAGCCAAATAACCTTCTTTTTCAACCAATCCAAATAGAACATTTGAAAGGATCCCTCCACTCAAAAATTTGGCACTCAAACTGGAGAGTCGCTTTCATGGTGTAAATCACCATTTACGGAAATTTCCCAATTCCCCAATGGGGGTAGCTCACGCATTTTTGGGACTCCTCTGGCACTAGCTAGCCAAATACCCTCCTTTTTTCAATCAATCCAATATAAAGCATTTGAAAGGATCCGCCCACCAAAAATTTGGCTGGCTCAAACGGAGGTCATTTTCATGGTGAAAATCACTCATTTACGAAATTTCCGGATTCGTCGAAAGAGGGTAGTATACGTGCATTTTTGGGGGACTCCCGGGCACTCGTTGCCAAAATACCATCTCTTTTTCAACCAATCCAATAGGAACATTTTGAAAAGGATCCGTCCACCAAAAATTTGGTTTTCAAACGGGGTCTCGTTTTCATGGGTGAAAATGACCATTTATTGAAATTTCCTCAATTCACTAAAGGGGGTAGTACACGCACATTTTTGGGCTCCCGGGCACTAGTAGAAGCAAATACCCTCATTTTTTCAGCGACCAATCCAATAGAACATTTGAAAGGGATCCGCCTACCAAAAAATTTTGGGCTCATAAGCGCGGAGGTCGCTTTCATGGTGAAAATTACCATTTACTTAAAAATTTCCCGATTCCCCCAAAGGGGTAGTACACGCATATTTTGGGCTCTCAGGCACTAGTAGCCAAATACTCCTTTCCTTTTTCAACCAATCCAATAGAACATTTGAAAGGATCCGCCCACCACAAATTTGGCTCAAACGGAGGTCGTTTTCATGGTGAAAATGACCATTATACGAAATTTTTCCGATTCCGCCAAAGGGGGTAGTACACGCATTTTTAGGGCTACCGAGCACTCGTAGCCAAATACCCTCCTTTTTTCAACAAATCCAATAGAACATTTGAAAGGATCCCCCCACCAAAATATCGATGGCTTTCAAAACTAGGTCATTTTCATGGTGAAAATGAACCATTTACGAAATTTCCCGACTCCCCAAAGTAGCGTATACGCATTTTTGGGCTCCCTGTACTACAAATTTGAAATTGTTAGTCAAATATATGTTAAGGTTTAGAATTGCTTAATCCCAATCAAGACAAGCATTAATGTGGACCCCTAAAATTAATTAGACCAAATAGAATTTTTCTATGTATTATAGGATTCCTCAGCGCATCTGCCAAAGTCTCTATTTTACCGAGAATTTTCTCAAGGCACGAAGACTTGAAGACTTGAAGATTTCCATTAGCCTGCGGGTTACTCATAAGCTATCTATTGGTCAGCCTCTCGAACCTGTGGATACCTGTGCCTCTAACTGGCCACCCCACCCAGTCATATACAACCCTCGCCGGTTATGTCACGCCTCTCTCTCTTGCACGGCTAAAGCTTTCTCAACAAGCTTCCTTTCATCAACCTGAATGAAGCATTCATTGTTTCCCAACTACCCAGCCACTACTTTAGCCTGAATGGGTAAAAAGCTATAGATGCTTAATGGACGCTGAAGTGACATTCCCGCGGCTATCAGAAGCTCAAACCATTGTCAAACGAGCAACTCACATCCATCCAACCACTCAAGGAAAATCTTCTCTCTCCTACCCCAGGCATTAAATGCAAAGATACTCCCATTCAAAGGGATGCCTGTTCAAGTCATCACTGAAATCTCTTCAAAAGACAATGGTTCTTCCATTTGAAGTTCACTATAAATAGCTTCCCTGGAGCATCGAAATAGCCTTTTGGCGGATTTGATGATCCTTGCAAAGTTGGCCGCTTTGAACTACCAACCCCCTAAAATTCCCTGGCTTCAAGGCATTCAATAGTAGTCCCTTTATTCACTCATATATCTCTCGTAAGACTTGTATATTGAGCACCTCAATCAATATTGTAGTGTTTCTTCATTAGACTACTTATGAAATATATTTGTTGTATCATATACAATAGCCTAGAGAAATCAGCCTAACTTGTGTGCACATCTCTAGAAAACACCAGGTCTTTATTGTAGCACGATTTGTCAGTGGTCACCTTTAGTGTAGCATCCTTCAATCATTGGCTTGGTAACTTGTAATAGGTAGGATCCATTAATAGAGTAGGACACTTTCACAAATCCAAGTTCTCGACCAAAGTTGCGTAGAGGATTGAGCAGCCATCTAACACTTGTGAACCTCTTCAAATAATGTGTCATTCTTCTGTGTGTTTGTTTATTTTCATGTGTAGTTGTAACTGGTTGATAATCTGTTGACGAGTCTAGCAACCTATTGACTCCTACTTGCCTAACATGTCTACCTTACTTGCAAATTTAATTTGTCCTTACTGCACGAGATTTCAAAATCACTGCCGGAACATCCAACTGAACTGGTTTTTGCAGAAATTTCTCTAACTTATAAACCGTTGCTAAATCCTTTAATAACGAGCCAGCTAGTGCAACTTAATAATTTCAAAGTTCAAAAGAGTATTCTAAGAAAAAGTTTTTAAACAAGCT